>VYXC01006692.1:781102-793401 GCA_013397175.1 Platysteira castanea | reverse complement strand
GTGTGCTGAGGGAGGGAGAGGGAGAGGGAGACTCTTCGCTCTCCCACAGATACTTAATTAGAGGTTCAATCTCCAGCCCAGTGCCGAGCATTCACATCTCTGTATGAAGTCTGGGCAGACTTCTCCTTGCAAGGCATCCCAGGACACAGTGTGCGAAGGGCAGGGGTACCTCTGCTATAGCTCATTTAATCTTTCTCCTCCTTTAGTTCCAATTCAATTTTGGAATTAATTAAAAAAAAAAAAAAAAAAGTCACCACACATTTTCCGGTAGCTTTCTGTCAAGATGAGAGAAATGAGCTGAATTACAAGTGTGTAGTAGGTTGTTGTTCTGCCTCTATAACCGTTTGCTGTGCTCTGGTTATGAAACAAATAGCCCAGCAGGTAGAGGAGTGGTTTGGGATAGTTTGATTTTTTTTTTTTTTTTAAAGCTTTTGTTCTCCATGTCTTATTATGATCTGGTATGTCAAACTACTCTTGATTGCCTTAGAAAAAGAATTGGAGCCATACTTAAAAAAAAATTTCAAGTTATTTTTCAAATTCGTTTTATTTATGAATTTCATGAAAAATTCTGCTGTCTCAGGGTATTGGTTGTATTGTTTTTGCCAATTGGATTACACAGCTAGACAACAGGAATTGCTAAAATAGTAGGAAAACAAAACTATATACTGCAGTTTTGTGAGCAGATTGCATTTCATTTTTTTAGTACTTGTTACTGCACGCATCCTGTTCATTTTCTTCATGTGAAGGTCTGCAAACTCTGTTTTTTTCCCAGGGAAATGCTGTTCAGTGAAGCTGAGTTTGGCTGCCCATTAAGTGAAACCAATCTGTTGACAACTACTAATGGGTAGAAACAACTTTGGCAGTAGTTATTAAGGTTGGAGTGATCTGAAGTTTGTCTTCTGATAATAACTTAGAAACAAATAGTAGCTTTTTTTTTTTTTCCTTAGCAGCTCTAATTTCTGACAGTTCAGAAAGCAGAGTGAGTTGGGCTTAGAAGACGTAAACACGGGTCATCCCCAGCCATGTTGTGTTACATGTAGTTAGAAACCTAGAGGGTGTTGATTTGAAGGCTAACTAAGTGTTTGTCAAATTATAATGAGATGTCAAAAGTGTCATTTTAGTTAAAGAAATTGGTTTGGTTAATGTCGTGTTCTTCCTTAGACAAGGAAGGAAAAATGGAGGCATTTTACTGCTTTTAATAATTTTTAAAGGCGTTGTGTTAGGTAGAGATAGGGGTTGTAAAACCAATGGAAATACCATTGGACGTTGTAGCAGAGCTTCCTTTCATTTTGGCTACACCAACATTTCCATTGGAACAGCTTCCAGTGTGAAAACTGCCTCCAGAACTGTTCAGGCTGGTTCTGAAATAAAGAAAAAGGAGGAATTTCTTTTCACTCATTAAAACCATGCCTTTTTTACATATCAGTAACCCATAACAGGGTCTTACCTTTTAAAAATCTTTTTCTGGGCTAAAAATCTAATTTTTGCCAAGTGTTTAAGCCTCTCAAGAGGTACCTTTCTGGGAGGGAGCGCTCAGACTGCTGAAGGAAACGTTGGGATGGTTTGGATGAGGTAGGAGGTGAGGACAGGAGGGAAGTACAGTTGGAATCTGCCAGGAGAAAAGGACTCGGACAGGACGTAGGGCTGTGCCTGCTACCAGGTCTGCAGCCATGCCAGGCAGTCTCAACTTTGCTTTGACTCATGGGAAGCTGTGGATGAATGTACAGAGTTAAACCTGGGAAAAATCCCAGCATGAAGTTTCCTGGCCTGTTTCCTTCAGCTCTCTGTAAGACACAGCCTCGCTGAGTTGCTTTTCTGGCCCCTGAATGAGCCAAGGGGAACCAGCACCCTGTCAAGCTCCAGTCCCCTCCTCTGCTTGGCAGAAGTCACCTTGGTGCCTGGATTATGAAAACGCATCTTAGTGCAACAGTTAGAGGTTGGAAATTCCATGCGAATTTGGGACAGTGCTGTTAGCTGTAATATTAATCAGCTCACTTTGGGAAACCATTCATGAGAATGGTGCTAGTTTTTCGGGAAATACTGCAAAGCAGCTGCACACCTCCTAGTGAAAATAGGTGCCGTGAGTCTTTTTCAAAGCTGCCTCCATTAGGGTTTCAGTGCAGGAGAGTTTTCTCTATCAGACGAGCACAAGCACTGAATTTGGGGATAAAACGTCTATTCTGTAACATTTAATGTGGGGGACTTTAAGAAACAGCACACCTTTTGCTGTGAACTCTTTGCTTTCCTAGCTGGCCTTTTAGACATGAAATGCTTTGTATCTAATTTAAAAAAAATTCTCCTGTGAAAAACATGGGTAACATCTGATTCCTTACATACCGTGTTTTCCTGGGTTGGAGCCTGTCAGAGCTCCAAGGTCACACGGCCATCTTCGCTCTTAGAAACCCCTGCTAACTATTTAACCTTGATCTTCACTTTGCAGTGCTCCTGTGAGCGTGTGACTTGTGATGGAATAACTTAGCATGCTGTATCCGTAGTCATCACTGCAACTGGCAGCGAGGGGATGTGGTTATTTATAAAGCCGTAGGCCATCACACAGTTTTAATAGACATTCGCTTCCACATTTGTTTCCATTCAGATACTAAAAATATTAATCTCAGCTGCAATATAAACTGATTTTTTTGATAATGATAAGAAAAGCTGACGCTCAGAAATGCTTTTAATTATTTAGGAGATTGAATTGTGTTTTCTGCATAGGTGCAAACTAATTAGTTTCCTCTTACTATTCATTTTATGGCAGATGTTTTTTTCTGAAATGATAAAAGATGAGACTAAAATTTTGCCATTGTGAGGAGGAAAACATGCAAATTTTTAGTATATTTGTCCAAGTTGCTTTCTATGCACAGGATAGTGAAGGAGCCACACGAGGCATCGACTTCATTTGCTGATTTTTTAGTGTTTGCAACATTAGGCTTGAATTACACTGCACTGTATCACTTCGAATTTTTATTCCTTTGTTTGCTTTATGAAGGGGTTTAAATTGTAGTTCGAGTATATTCTGTACACTTCTGCCTTCCTTGAATGTTGGCTCCTTCAGCTTTATTTTTTTCCATTTTCTTTCTATGTCTCCAAGAGTAATTCCATGTAAGATAAATTTGTATAAAATTTGCATGCTGCAGTGCACTATAGCTGAGCTTCTTTTCCTCTGAACGTAGGAGGCAGGTGCTGAAAGAAGCAGGAGTGATGCAGTGCACTTCAGACAGGTGCTGTGTAGGAAACCTGAAACATTGGAAAGGTGTTGGAAGGCAGGAGACACGTGCCTGTGTGCCTTTGCAGTCATGAAGACATACGGATAGCTCTTAGGGGGGAAAATGAGGGAAGATTTACAGTGACAGTAGTACTCCAGTAGTGTCGAGTGCATGACATGCTGCCCTTTGGATAATTTGTTTTGTATTGTTCTAGTTTATAGGCTCTTCCTTTGCTAAGTAGTTTGTTTTTCAGATGTCACTGAGCACCTTCCTTCAGGAGGAGGGTTGTGTCTCTGTGTGGATACAATAACTGTAAAAAGCAGACCTTTGGTATTTAGATGGAAAGGGTCAAATGCAGCAAACGGGGGTTCTTTAACCTCATAATCCTGAATATGTATTCAGTGAATTGCCTAGTTTTTAATTGAAGCTTTTAACCTAGTTTCAGCCAGTCTTTTGAAGAGGCCAGAATGCCAAAGGGCCTTTAGACTTGCAGGTGAAGCCCTACTTTTACTGCCTTTTTCCTATATGACTGAGAGTGTCTCCACTTCTGGAAACAGCAGTCGACTGAATATCCAGATGATATTTTCTGTGATTTTATGGCTCTTTCTACCATATGGTGGAAACATTTCTTGAAAGAAGGACAGAGTTGATGGAGTAAAAAGAAGTGCTCCAACATCTCCATCCAAAATCCACGTCTGCCTTGGCACTGCATGACAGAAATAAGATGTTCAAATTCTTCTTTCTTTCCAAGAAGCTATTAATGTTGAGCATCGTAGACAGAAAGCCTCACCAGGTGTTTCACATCCTGCTGGGCTTCCTTCTCTGCTGCTCACTCCTAATCTCCAACTCATCTAAAGGAAGACCGTGGAAGAGGCTGAAGCTGAACAGGGCATCTGAGTTTTGCTCCCGAGTCATCCTCACTTTATCCCCAGCAAATCTGACTAAGACTAAACCTGGACAGAATGAATCTATCCAGAGGACTACCAGTGTAAAAGGATAAAATGTGTCTGGTGAAGAGCTCCCTAGAGCCTTTTACTAGCCAAAAACTATTTTTTTTTTGACTGTAGTATTTTCCAGTCAATCCACCCATTATGCATCTTTCTGTATGTACATAAGGGGAAGCAATTAACTATCAGTGAAAATCCAAATAGACCTTTGGTAACTGAAATTTCAAATACACCTTGTGGCAGACCTGAGCCATGGGTCTGTGAGAAAGGCTGAACTTGGCCATGCTCTTTGTCATGGGTTGTGGTGCAACAGAAATAGTTGATGCAGCTTCCCAGTCCTGGAGAATACCCTGCTGGTGTGCTGTTCATAGCTGATGTTAAAGGTTGTGTGTCTGGGACAGAAAGGACGTTCATTCCATGTTTTCAGATCATCAGGAGGTTGTAGGGAAGAGCTGACCTGGTATCTTTTAATTTTTGCAGGGCTGCAAACTAGCAGTTTAAACTGTTAAAAATTTTCTTTACTAAAGGGTGGTTACTAACCCAGAAAGAGAATCTCCTCCAGCCTTCAGTGGCTACTGCTTCAGGAACCTGTGACTGGAAGAAGGAAGAGGTTTTCTCCAGCAGTTAGCATTTGAGTCAGTTTGATAGGTTTGGATGGCAGGTGAATTTAGATATCTGAAATATCTAAACCTGAAAAAACCTGAAATACTGCTTGGTGCTGTGACCTGTGTGAATGTGGTATTTGTGTGTTGACATCCTCTATCTCAATATTTTCTTGCTTTTGGTGATGTGTCACAAGGATGAGCTGGATGTGTTACAGAAATACATCTGTCCAGGTGTTAAAATGAGGGATTGCTGAGCTGTTTCCATGCCATGTGCCTTGCAGGTTTTCATTTACTCAGCAGTTCATTGTCTCTTGTCTTATTCTAAAGTTTTCAACCCTTGCTTAGGTCCTGTCAGCTTCTATTTAGAGAAAAGGAGGAAGTTTGCAGTACATGAGTTATTTTCAATGTTAACCTAGGCCCAAACACAAACCAGGAATTCTAACTGGGCACTGAGGACTTCCTCGGAGGTATCCAGGAATACTGAAGGGCCATAACACACAGCTTGGCATGTGTTAGCTGGTGGCAATAGAGGAAGAAGAAAAACTCCCAAGCCAGACATTTTCTAGGAGGGAAGTGACTGGAAGCAGCCCCATGGCCCCAGCAGACCCAGTCTCATCATTCCTCGCTGACACCAGGATGGCTCTGCCTCTCCATCAATTCCCATCCGCCCCAGCTGCCAGGCCTGGATGTTTATCCATTGCTGTCAGGACAGAGAAGGGACTTCAGCTGTGTGCCACGAGCATGGCAACAGAGGACTAGACAGCAATTCCAGTGTTTCCATACCAAACCCCTCCTTGCAAACCAAAACTGGGTGTGGGAGAAGAATGGGAGGGGTGAAGATCTGGTGGAAGTCCTCCAGGAGCCAGCTGGAGACCTCATTCTGTTTCTTCCTCTTCCATGGGAGGACCATTGAAAGGGTCCTCCCTCAAGCTCTGCTGGTTCACCTGTGGTCTGCGATATCACACTATGAATACTTGGTTTAACAAGTAAACAGAATTTTAAGCAGATTATACAGACAGTTGGGAAACACAAAAAAAAGCTCAAAGCCTCAAAATAGCTGTTTTCAATTTTCACTGCTTGAATAGAGTTTCAGAAGGATTTAACCTTTGTTCTTTGATCATGGCACAAAAGAATATATACATGCAAACGAGGAGACTGAGGTAATGATTATATGCAAAGATGCTGTTAAGTATATAATTAAAAACTGCCCTGTGAGACACCCCCAAATTTTATATCCTAATTTTATTTTATACTGCCATTTAGAGGAGGGATGAATTCACCTCTCCCACGCACTCTTTGCACCTGTTTCAAATAATGGGCGGATTCAAAATTCATCTTTGTAGGAAGTCTGCTCTATATTCTTCAGATAATATTATGCAGTATTTGTTAACCTAAATTTTGCCCCCATCAAATACTTCAGTCTAGACTAATTGGCTGCAGTACTTAGCATTTAAATTATCAAGCAATAGGGTCTGTGAAAATTGATATCCAACGTTTGGTACTAATTCTTTGTTTTCTCTTTCTTCACTGAGAAAATTGCAGCAATTGTTCTGCAAAGCTTGAAGTGAAGGAAATAAGTGTAGACTTACAGCCACACGAACGTCAGGAAGAGATTTTTATTTCAGGACATGGTTATTTTATGTGATGGATGCTGAAATCAGGAATTCTGTAACCTTGGAATCATAAAATACCACATTGTAACACACACCACGTAAAGTTACAATGCGATGAAGTATGTAAAGGTAATATTGATGAACCAAGGCAATTCTGCAGTAGTCCTTGCAGTTTCTGTCCTGTCACTAATATTTTTGTACTCCTACTTGTAGCTTCTATGGGTTTTCTTCCCTAACACGACTTGATGTCTCCGCACATTTTTATGTTCTGCAGAATAGGGCCTTGATACCAGCAGAGACGTCTGCAGCAGTGCAAAGACTAATAATAGAGTTTCAGAAATAATGAACTGCAGCAGCCAGGTTTTCTGCTGAGAAAGGTGGGAAATTTACATTTGCTGGGATTTTCTTTTTCCTAATTCACAAATTGCTGCATTGTTTTGAAATAACTTCCCCCATAAAACATATTTTTCTTACAGAATCTGACCAACAGAAAGCACTTCAGTGCTTGAGATACTGCAGAAATCCATTGCTGTTCTTCCCAAGCAGGAGCATTTCTCAGAGCTGTTAGCAATAGCACTTGCAGCATGTGTGTTCCTGGCTTCTCCATCTCATATACTCA
Organism: Platysteira castanea; assembly: GCA_013397175.1. Classification (NCBI taxonomy): domain Eukaryota; kingdom Metazoa; phylum Chordata; class Aves; order Passeriformes; genus Platysteira; species Platysteira castanea. The sequence continues at coordinate 786,411 of VYXC01006692.1, read as the reverse complement.
TTTTAAGGAAAGGGAGGTAGGGTTGAGGACTACCAGATACACTTATTGATCCTCAGTGTCTAAGATTATGTCTAGATACCAGTGTGCTTCTGTGACCTTGCTGTAGTTGCATAGGTTCCAGCAATGAAAGCATCTAAACAAAATGGCTATTTGCACTGATAAACTCAGACAGAGGAACAAAAAACCTTGTAGATGTGGTGTTTAACAGGTACTCTACAGACTGCAGTCAGAGCAGACTTCCAGTGAGGTTAGATCTGAGCAATGAGCTTGTATTTGGGAAGGGGATTCCTCCTGAGATTTTGGAAGTTTTATCAGAAAAGCAAAAGGACCAGCCCGTGACCAAGGAGCTCCAGAAGAGGAAGAGGAGCTGTTGCACTGTCTGCAGTTACCTGATATGTAACGCCAATTATTGCTCTTCACGTGGAAATGTCATCAAGGAGCCATGCTTCTGCACTAGTAACTGTTTTCTATAAATCCCAGTCTTATTTGTGGCCCTTTATGGCTGTGGAAATGCTTCCCTTTCTCAGTTCAATACTTGTAGTGCTCTGTGCCGTAAGTTACGCACTTGCATTTCATTAATGCTGCTGGCAGTTCACCTCATTGGAAGGGCTGCAGTCCATCATCAGGTTCTGCATCTCAGATTCTGGTCACGATGCTTCCGTGCTCCTTGCTTGCTGTACTGTCATCTGGCACAGGATCCTGTGCCTGCAGTGCACTGCTGGCGTTGGGCTGCCCCGTAATAACGAATGATTTGTTGCTGGGTCACTTGAAATAACAGGCTGCCTTCTCTCCTGGCACTGGATTTTCAGGAGCACGGCCTCTGCGAGGAGCCAGCTCTGTGCAGTGCCTGCAGCTTTTGCAGAGAGTGGGGAGACAGTGGAGGGGTGTGAGGACCAGCCAGGCACTGGGCAAGGAGGCTGGAGCCAAAGTGGGGCATCTCAGCACTGGGCCCCCGAGGCTCTGGGTGCCCTGTCACGTACATGGCGTGTGGCTCAGGCTTTGTAAGCTCTGAGGGAGCAGCCAGCTGCAGGAGAAGCTTTCCTTTGTGCATACAGAAAATAGAAGGCAAAGGAGCGTGGGTGTTTCATGCACTGGGTAGCTGTAATTACAGATTTGGATTCCTGGCAGCATTGAATGCACTGGAGGAGCCAGGGCCAGATGGGCAGAGCCTCCTGGTGCCTACCAGGAGCTGTTTCAATGCATTTTCCTAGTATCAATCACCAATTTGTGCAACTTGTTTTTTTGTTGTGTTTTTTGGGTTTTTTTAAATTCTAAATAACAGCAAACAAATAGCAAACTCACATGCCTCACACAGCATCCCTTCATTGCCGTTAAAACTGTGGCACATGAACAGAAATTGGAATGACTCTAATTTTAATCTGCAATGACCACTGTGTATTTCTTGGGGGAAGAGGAGGTGTCTTCCTTTATAAACTTCTCAGCTGTCTCCTTAAATGTACTGCTTTTCTGGCCCATGTGAGAGTCTCGCAAATAATAATGTAATTACTGTTGTAATGAAGCTCAGATAACAGGTAATGGAAAAATGCTTCTCTTCACAGCCAGAAGGCAAAATTCAAAGGGCAGGTGATGTGATTTCTTAAGGTTGTAGAGGATGCTCATGCAGGAAAAAGGTTTTGAACTAACTTTGATAGTACCAGCCTTTGCATAATCAGGTGCAAGAATAAGGCTTAATCCCACCCATTTGCAAGGAAAGCTTTGTCATCCATTTCAGGATGCACTGGGAATGGCCTTAATTTAATCAGTTTTGCTTATCACAGCTAAGCTTTGGGCATGTGCTGTGGAAGGTAAGCAAGGTCACATAGACCACCACTGTATGAATGACCTGTCTGGGAACATGCTCTGCCCTCTGAGGAAGGGGAGTGCTCTTGTTCCACCTGCATTCTGGTTTCTGCCACACCACACAGTGTCCTCAAGTGTGGCTGAACTCATGAATTCAATGCAACAAATCCTGTACTAATGTACGGGCATTCACTCTTACACAGAAATACAGCTTTAATCACATTTTTTAACTAGAGCAGAAAAAGTAATTTTTAGAGTATGTTATTTGTAGGGTTTATGGAAGACAGTTTTGCTTTTTTTTTGTCATTACTGAAGACCATTTGTTTTTTTACACATCAGTGACTATAACAGGATTGACTGATGTTTTGGCAAAATTCTCAATGAGCCACAAGCAAATTAGTTATTTCCTCTTCTTGACTATTATGTACTGTTGCTCACTGCCATTGAACAGTTACTGTGGATTAGTGGGTAACAGAAGAATCAAGCAGGTATGTGGACACTTCACAGGGGATGGAGGATCTTCCTTGATGGAGGCTGTTTCTGTATTTACCTGTCACGTTGGCAATTGTCCTGATCTTGCCTGGAGTGCAATCCTTGCAGCAGATGAGCAGCAGCTTCAGTAGGTGGGGGCTGGACCCTGTGCTTTTTCCTTTTTTTGTTTGCTTCCTGTTCTCCAGTGATGGTGTGACAATACCACCTCTCTCTCTTCCCAATCTCCCCTCCCCTTTTAAGTAAATCAGTAATCCTCAAGGAGTGGAGAAAATTTTGAAATCAGGGCTTTGGCATACACTTGAAGTTAAAAAACAAGGGAGGAGGAACATGAGCATGGTACATCTCAATCTCACAACCTGGAGGCTGAAGCCAAGATTATTTATTAATGCTGATGGTAGCAGTATTGCGGGACATAAAGTAACAGATGATTTAGGTAAATTGTAAAAATTAGGTTTCTCACTTAAAGTGTGTAAAGCCTCATTCAGCTTTGGCCTTACTGCCTGTGCTTCTGCTCCTGACAGGGTGGCCAAGATAAATAGAGCTGGGCTGTTATGAGAATGACCCGTCTGTGGCTGGAAGAATTGGCAACAGTGCTATGAATCAGTTTGCATGAAGGAATTACTGTGAACATCTAATTAATAGATTTCAGGCCAATTTAGTGTTCAGAAATAGTATATGAACAAAATATTGCCATTGTTTTCCGTTCCTGCCTGCCGCTTGTAATTGTTTTTTGCATGTTTTCATACATGGTTGAAATACTGAAAATAACTCAGGAGTAATTCATTACACCTGTTCCACAGGATGATTAATCATTATGATTCAGAGAGACTGTCTATATGGTCATTAGCATAAATAACATGTTATTTCTCTTTTCTTGATCAGATGAGTGTTCTGCAACACCTTATGGTCCATGATTAGATAAACCTTGACCATCAGCTCAACTGCTTTGCTCAAACATTTGAATAGAGTCCTTTTTGACGCAAACAGACTGAAGAATCAAAAGAGAAATTTCTTAATTCTGTAAAAGATTTTACTTAATACTATCTTGAGCAATCAGTATCAAACTATTTTCTTAGTGTTCATACAGGTGCCTTCTTTCCTGATGGAGATCTGTAGGCTGAAATGTCATTAATTGAAGCAGTGAAGCTGATCACATTAAAACACCAAGATTTCACTTAACCTTCTGGCATTCCTCCTATGGTCTTGTTTGAGACTGGCACAATATTCTAAAAATGTTGTCAAAAACGCCATATAGAGGGAAATAATAATTTCTATAAGCCTGCTGTCTACAGTTGGTAATACAGCTGTGTGCAGCCATCCCTCCCTGCCACAGGGGCATGCAGCTGACACGTGTAGCCCACTTTGGTTCACCAGACCACTCAGGGTTTTTTTGGCAAAGCTGCTTCCTTCCCAGTTGGTCCCCACTCCATATATTTCTATAGGGTTATTCTGTATGGGATGCACTTCTTACTTGCCATACTGAGCTTCAGGAGGCTCCTGACAGACCATTCCTCCAGCACACTGACCCCCGACGTGGTCCCACCAGCGACCTTGCTGAGGGCATACTCTGTCCCACTCTTCAGGTGATTCATGGAGACATCCAGCAGCGTTGGCCTCAATGTCAGTCCCTCTGACACTGCTAGAAACTGGCCACTAGTGGACTTTTACCACTGGCCACCATCCTTTGAGTCAAGGATACTGTCAATTTTCCACCCACTGTGCTCATTTTTCTAGTTCCTGTCTCACTAGTTTGGCCATGTGACATAAAGTCCATGTCTCAAATAAAGGACTCTCAGTCCTCTGCCCTTCTCCTACACCAAAACTTCCTCCAAACAGTAAGAAAAAGTTCATGAGAAAGATAACTCTAGAGAAATAGGATTTTTTGTAGTCATGTTACATGCTTGATGATGATAGATGCTGTCTGGTTGAGAGTCAGGTCTCTAGGGTCTTCATCACCTCTACAGCTCAGATATGTGGACACACACATTCACAGTTTGTTGTCCCTCTTCTTGGGTGAATTCTGATTTACATGTTCTCTAGCAAATGGAGATTATTTTGACAGTCATTTAGTCATTTTGTCACTAATTCCTCTTTATGGTTCCCTCCTATTAAGTACTGGGACAGGGCTCCTGTTGCCATTGCTCCTTCCTTTAAGCAGCTCTTCCCAGGGCTGAGGCTCAGCACTGATCTCCTTTGCCAAAATAAATGGGCAGGACAGTGTCTGAAAGAAGGTGTGATTGCTCAGCACCAGGGGGGAAAAGCTTTGAGACCAACACCTACGTCAACACATTTAACATTATATGCTAGGGTGATGATCATATGACTATTTTGTGCAGCATATATGAATTACAAGTACTGAAGAAGAAGTTTTGGCCAAAGAGAATTGAAGAAACAAAGTAATGCAAATGTTTCTTTTCAGTTATTCCTTTACATTTTATTTCTTCTTGTCACCTTGACTCTCCTTCTCCACTTGATTTCCATTTTTCTCTCCATTACTTCTGCCATCAGTTTGTTCTCCTCTTGTTAGGAACTGGGAGTGTGTTTTTAAATATAGATCATTCTGTTAATGTCTGGGTGAAAGGGTTCCAGCATGGTAGGTGAGCCATGGAGATAGTCCAAGGGCAGATATTTACATTTCTTGTTAATAGTCTCCTCAAAACCTAATTTAGGATATCATGGAAACTGATAGTCATGTTGGACTGCAGATCAGGGCTTCCTGCAGCCATTCCAGTCAGTTCTAGCAAAAAGGAAAATGTGTTGCACTTAATGATATCAAATAGTTCTTGCTTGCTATGGTAGCTGGGAGCTCTGTGGCAGAGCTCAAGTTTATAATAGAGCAAGAAACTCTATGGAATGTTAACAGCCAGAAATAGATACCTCTGGACACTTGGACATGCCTGCATTTACCCTAATTGTGTTTCATGCTTCAAGCAACTAACTCCCTGGGTGTGTCACTCTGGGATTTAACTGAAAAGTTCAAGGAGAGACATCTGATACTTTTTCTTTGTTTTTTTTTT
>VYXC01006692.1:527860-781094 GCA_013397175.1 Platysteira castanea | reverse complement strand
TTTTTTTTAATATAAAATGCAGTATGTAAAACTTAGAGCATCAAATGTTGAAATAGTGAAATTTCTTTAAAACATACATTTAGATTGTCAACAGCAAATGATTTACACGAAAATTAAAGCTGAATACACATGAAGAGCTTTTAGTTTCATGTTCCATTTGGAAAGTGTTTTATTTGAAGGAAAAGGAAAGAATGAGGGGGAAAAAGTGTATTTTTTTAAAGACAACATATTTGAACGCAGAGGAATGTAGACAAATGTAGACCAGGCTGTAAATTAGACTGATGTGGCTGCTTTTCCCTCAGATGGAGCTGGAGCACTTGTCCAGGTTGCTGAGGTGGAGTTCCCCCATAGGAGTACACAAATGGTACCTCAAGCGCATGATTTAGGGTGAAAGAAGCTGGGTTTGGGAGGACTGTCATAGATAATTTTCATTACTATCAACATATTTGGGCCATTTCTAGATGTATTGCAGGCACAAATATCTTAAGCATTTAAAAAATATATTTTAGAAGTTGAAGATCTGGGTTCAGATATGCTCCATTTCAATGCAAACAAAACAAAGCTCATGAGGAATCTCGTGCCTGCTTTGTCCTTAAATCTAAGCACTGCTCTCCTCGAGTCAAATAAGTACAGTTTCCTTGGTGATCTTCATGTGTCAAGCACTGAAGATTTAACTTTCTGTTAATCCTTTTCTATTTCAAAGAAAGTATTCTTAGCAAGAATCAACAGAGCTTGCCAAAGGCATGTTATTAAATAATGGGTGGTCCAAGTCTAAGCTTCTGGGTTAGGGTATCCGGAGTTTTTTGCTTAAGCAGGCACTTTTGTACTTGCTGCATTTTCTTACAGATATTATAAGTTACTAGAAATTACATGTTCCCATTTTATTATTAAAAAAAGGAACATTTCCATATATTGGTCTGTGAGGTTGTGTCTGATTTTCAAAGTTAGGAATCTGCAGATATTTGCATATATATAAGAAGTGAAAATAGAGGAGCAATAAATTCATATGTGTGTATGTAATTTCTAAAACTCATGTCTTTTTTGGTTAGGAAGTTTTACTCCTTATAGAATTGCTACTTAAGGATTCTGAATTCTGTTTATCTGCAAGTAAACTTGAGTCCTCAGCTATTCATGGGTGACTATTCTCTTTATACATCAGGACCATAGTAATCCTATTAAAAACCCTTAGTGTTGTGTATATACCCCAGTGAAATTGGAGAGATGCTTTGGGCAAGTTCTTGATATAAGATAGAGAGGAACAAGTTGAGTTTGAGTCCAGGCAGAGGCCAAGGTTCTGGCTATTGGGTCAAAATGTGTTTTGTTTTGCAAAGAAAGCATCTGTGACACAGTGGTGTCTGAAATCCTTCAGCACAAATCCAATCATGTTAATCCTATAAGGTACTTCTTTAGTGCAGATACTCCTTTACTTTCACTGTATTGTTTCTTGTTCTCCCTTGCAAAAACAATTTGCCAGAAATGGAGTTAATCAAGCTGTTGGTAGTGATGTATAGGAAGAGTACACAATGAGCAAGAAAGGTACATGAAAATGGAAAGTGGGATGGAAATAAGATTTTTCCCAGACATGACAAGAAATGCTATGTGGACTGAAGGGTTCACAGTCTAAAGTGAGGTGATGAGAAGCAGCAAAGAAGAGGAAAAGGGAGGGCAGTGATGCAGAATTCATGTTGTGTGTTCATCCACATAAGCATATGTTCACACCTTCATGGACTGACTCAAGATGTGGACTCTGAAGATAAGCTGCAGTCAGAATTTTTCTTTTAAATACTTTCCCTTAAGTACAAACAATGTGGAATGAGATTTAGAGTCATAGAAGGACAGGTGGAATGTCCAAGGGCCAGAGGTAGTAGAGCAGATGGCAAAGGCTGGGACAGGTTGTCTCTGTTGTCTCCAGGGAAGCTGGAGGTCCCTGCTGGAGGAGCAGCTGGAGGGCTGGGGAGTGAGCAGAGCTGGGGTCAGACTTGCTGTGCAGACACCCTTCCTGGCAGAGACTGGAGAGCTGAGCAGGCCGGGTGAGCCTTGCACTTTCCTTGTGCTCTGCCCACAGAATTTCTTATTTTCATCATCCTCACGGCTGGGGAGGCCACCTGAAACAGTGAATGAAGAATGGGACCTTCTCATATCGGTGCTTGTCACATCAAAGCAAAATGTCAGGAGGAATCAGAGCTGATCTGATTTTGTCTTCTCACCAGTACTGGCATGCTTGCCAAACTGGACTAGAAATACAGTCACATTCATATTCTGATAAGCTAAAAACAGATATACTTTCAATGGACTTGAGGAATCTGTAGGCTATTCTTTTAAGTCCAAAGAAATTTGATTCCATAAATTTAGTCTGAAGGTGGGTGATCCTGTTGTATTGTGGCTCTGCCCTGGGTAGGGAGGGGGAATATGCAGAGATTTCCTGATGCAGAGATCAGATCTATCCTGATTTTCCCTCTTTCTCTGCCATGCTGGACATGTGGATGCTGTGTCCCAAAGTAACACAATTTAGTTTAAATTTTGTGAAACTCACACTAAGACATGACATGTAATAAAGGCACCATTGTCTTGGCATAAACTAAGTCAGTCATTAATGGAAACATAGTTTAGTGTAACAGAATTTCTTTTGTTAAGTATTCTGCTTATTTATATGGCTTTGCAAAGATGATAAAAACTGCTGGAGATTTTCCCTATCCTGCTCTATTAGTTATCTACCCTCAGGTCACCTGTAGCACAGAACTTAGTTTGCTTTGTTTTTTGTTCTGTCAGCCAAACATAATTCAGCTTTTAACAGTCTTGGCGTCAATGTAGCTCCTCTTTCCTCTTTTCTGTCTCTTTACCAAGTCATGAGATGGCAGCAGCTCCAGCATCAATTGTCAGTTTTGGAGGAGTAAGTTTCCTTTAATGTCTTTCTTTGAAGCTCGCCCCAGAGAACCAGAGGAGAGGCGAGGGCAGCCCTGAGGTCCAGAGCCAGCTCTCTGCACACATGGCTGGATGTTTGTGTAGCTCTTGGCTGTAGAAGGCAGGCTGGTGGCTCCCTCCTCGCTAGCAGATCCCTTGGGAAGTGCTCCCTGTGAGGATGCTTTCCTAGCAGCCACACTAGGAGCTCCTGGCAGAAGGGTGATCTGTGTGTGGCACAGGGAGGTGTGGTGCTTTGCACGCCCTGCTGTAGGTTAAGCTCTTCTGTAATCACCTCTTAATTATATTGCTTTTAGCTCCCAGCATGTTTTCTTGGAGCCTTTAGCCAGAATTTGATGCTCGCTTTCCTATACCTATCTGATAAATGGAGACATAGATTTTTTTTGTTAGAGAGATTGGCTGATTTCCTTCAATCATCTCCTGCTGCAATTACCCATTTCTTAATGATAAGAAATGCTTGACTGATACGTGGTTGGCAATCTGATACAAGGCTGTAATTATGAACTAGCAAGATTGTGCTTCCTTAACGTTTGTGATCTTTAAAATAATAATCTTCTTCACATCTTTTCCTCAATTAGAAAAGAAAAAAAAGTGAAATATTGGCAGGATGGAGCAAAAGTTGTTCCAAAAACTATTGCCCTGGAGAATCTGAAGGAGCTCTGTACTGAGAGCTATTTTCCTTCTTCTGTGTCCAGTGGTGGCATTCAGAAGGACATAATTTCCTACATGAATATTTTTCTTAGATGTATATTTCATATAAAGGTGGAGGCTCTAGCTGAATTCTTAACTTTCTGCCATGGTTTCCAAGATCAGAATACAGTACCTCATATAATTTGAGACCTTACAAGTTCCCGCATACCATGATAGTGTGTCCAGATAAAATGTGCAGATGGACATAGAAGCAAATAGAGCAGTAGATTAATTGCTCTGGGTTTTCTTTATGGTATCATCCACAATTCCTTAAATCTGCTGTGCATTTACCAGAGCTCTTGTCAAAAGTGCTCTCCAGCTGCATTGATGGAGCACCAGTTCCTGCTGACGGAAGGGAAGTGGTGCCTTTGCTGCCTTTGCCAGGCAGAGCCCCCTCCTTCCCCTCCTGACTGCCGGTCTCACAGGCTTTGTGCGACAGAGCAGCCTAAAGAAGATTGCAGGTCGCTTCACCAGTATTAGTCCCTGCACTTTTCACACCTCCAGCAGCATGGATAATCCATGCCACAATAAATCTGCCTCTCCAAGTCATATCTTTAAGGAATGCTCGAGCTGAGGCCAAGAGAATGAATCTACCTCTATGGCCAGGGACTGTGACACCAGAAAAGCCTACTTGTCATAATGGACAACATTTAGTTCCATTCGTCATTGGAAAACCAACTGTGTTTGTTTTTTCTCAAGTCATGTGTCCTTAAGTTTGTAATGCAGTTCAAGAATGCAGCCTGGAAGCTGTCCCTGCAATACACGGTTTCTCTGTGGAGCTTGCAAATTTAGACAAACTTGCATTGTGGGGCTGACTTACTTTTTTGTGGACACACTGCCCACAACCCCCGTTCCCTGTTCCCTTGCGCCATTGCAGGGGAGGACGTGGAGAATTCAGGAGTGAAGGAAGGGATGTGGAGAAGGTGTTTTAAAGTTTGGTTTGATCTCTCATTACCCTGCTCTCATTTGGTTGGTCGTAAATTAAACTAATTTCTCCAAGGTGAGTCTGGTTTGCCTGTGGTGGTAACTGGTAAGAGATCTCTCCCTGTCCTTACCTTGACCCACAAGCATTTTACTGTATTATCTCAGGAGGGTAGTGCTGGAGAGGCTTTGGTGAGTACCTGGCATCCAGCCATGGTCAACCCACCATCAAAAAACCCCTTGAAAGCCCCCACCATTAATATATTTTTATATATACATATATATGTATCTATTCCCTGTTAAATAGGAACTAAATATTGCAGTTCTGTAGAAACACTGAAATGAAAAATGGGTCTACTTCTTTACTAGTTCGTTAATTTAATGTTTTCCTGAAATAAAATATCTTCCCAGTTTTAGAAACAGATAGGAAAAGTGGTCCTCACCTTTCTGTGTTGGTATTGCTGATGATCTGGTCAATCTGAATTTAGCTGTGAAAGCATTTGATTTCTTATCTGAACAATATCTGCAGTGACACATCTCAATTCAGAATATTAAATTTCCCCAGGCTGGAGACAGGCAATAAGTTATTACTCTGAAAAATGCTTCGAAGTAAAATAAACCACTTTGGAAGCGCTCTGACTCTGTCTAGAAAGGAGCTGCTGGAGGAGCTGTTAATGGACTTGGAAGGTGCTTTGCACCCACAGTGCAACCAGGGGGCTGAGATGGGGTGGATGGGAGCTCATTGCTCAGCTTTGCTTTTCGGCACCACTGTGTTCCCAGGGAGAACAGATGGCGTAAAGTGTTTCTTCAGTGGTGCTGTGATGCAGGAATATGAAAAAATACCTTGTTTAAAACATGGTGCAAGAGAGCAGGGAACTTCAGACTGTTAACCTTCATCCAGTCTTGCTTAACTTAGCGATATGGATTTATTCATAAGCATGTTAAATATAACTAAAATCACGTGCAGCGTTGTGAAAACCTGAACAGAGTATAGTAATACAGAAAAAAGGTAATATATTTGTGTATGTTAAAAAAAAAAAAAAAAGAAAGAAAAAGGATCAGTGCACAATTAAGAATAAATACTGTGCCACGAAAATATTTGTTTTAACCAGATGGTCTTAAGTAATGCAGTCAGAGCTGTGGTCACAGTACATTAGTTTTGTTTCCATAGTAACACTAGTTTGGCAGACTGAGTTATTTAGATCTGCACTGCAGTGTTCATAGCAGTCTAATCCTCATATACATGCTTTTATTGAAATTGAAAATGATACTTAGGTGATCGTGCAGACTTAAACGGGTGCAGACATCATGAGAAGTCAAATTTCTCCAAAGCAAGAATGTCCACATGTACAAATGGTGTTTATTGTGTAATGCTGGTGTTAATTTTGTACTAAATATAGTGTAAATAGAAACATATAACTGCAAATTTAAATATAAGCACTGGGCTGCCTTTTGGGCTGGTGAGTGTGCTGGAGGTAGCTCTTGAGTGGTAAGGGACAAAGCTTAGCTCCAACTTTTCTGTTCCTGTGAAACTTTCAAACAAGTTAAAAGGAACATAGCTATAATTAGCTAATCGTAACTTATGACATGCATACTGACACGTGTTGAGCTGAATTGTGCAGTGACTTCCAAGATTTTTCTGTCAAAGTAATCTAATTTAGATATAGTAAATCAAATTATTTGGCATGATAATTTGTATGCTTACAGAATAGGCCCCAAATAATTAAGAACAACAGGGATTTGTGAAATTTGAACTCCAACAGTTTTGCCAGATGGCAACAGCCAGAATTGTAATACCCTGTTTATTGGAGAAACAGGAACAGGTACCACAGCACTTTGGGACACAGAGTGGATGTCCAGAATGGATGTCCAGAATGAATGTCCAGAACTTCCAACTTCTGCAGTTGGAAATACCAGCTTATAGCACAACAGGACGAATTAACTGTATCTTTTCTAGGCTAGTCAAAGTTTGCACTCTTTCAGACATTTAGAAAAGTATTATTTCCTTGAAGCATAGGTAGCAAGATGATGGATTTTCTGTACATTGCCACCGAAAGTGACCTTGGCTGTCCAAGGTGCTCAAAGCCAGGAATTTTCCTTTTGCCCCCTGGCACCCCAGCAGCACCCTAATTACAGAAGGCCTTGAGGCATTCAGAATTGGCTTTAGCAAATTTGACAAAGGCCAACAATCTAGTTAAAAACAAATGTGCTCTCCTTTTCAACCACAAGTGGAGAAATCAAACATAACTTTATCTTAGTTTGTATTGATCATTAAAAATAAGAGAAAAATGTTATCTTAAGGTAATGTTACTGTGTATGAAGTAGACAAACAGCAAAAATCTTATTTTTAGCATTAATGTGTTGAGCACAAAAAGAGAATGTATTTTACTGTATAAAACTGTGTGCCTGTTTTACTTTCTCCGGGGTATCTGGCTTGCTTTTCATTCAAATTATTAGTGTCCAGTTATTTTTAAAGTTGTTTTAGGAAAAAAGAAGGGTTGTAGAGGGAACATTGTAATACTTGATGTGTAATTTCCCTCTGCCAGAGCAGAGACGCTGGTCACATCCTTATTTAAATTTGAGAACCCTGCACTAGGCATTGTGGGCCCTGTGGAGGGAGAGTCACATGGTTTGTATGAATTGGCTTTTCCATTAATCTCTGGAAATGCCTCTAACACTGACATCGTGGGCAGGCAAAGGACTTGCACGAAGAAGGGTCAGGAATGTTTATTTCTGTCATGTCAAATTTGTTGTACATAAAAAAGTGTTTTTTCCACCCATTTCCATTGTTTTCCATAAAAAGTAATGATTTTTTGTAAACTTTAGCCTAGTGGCCTGCTCTTTGCTTTGTATTTTGAAAGCTGCTTCTTGGCGTTTGTGTTGCAAAATTATGTAGCTGTGGTTATATCTGTGAACAGCATCCTGTAATATAAAAAGCAATTTTAAAGCAAAATGAAGTAAAGACATAATAAAGGAAAGCATACAAAGCATTTTAAATACCCTACACTGTGCCTGTGTGTTGCAGCATGCACAGAAAATATCATGACACTTAGGAGTCACCTTGAATACGTAAGGAATGAGGAGTTTAAATCATGAACAGCAGTTTGGAAATGACGCAAATAGAAATATTTTTATTTTCCATTAGAAGAAACACCTGAGAATTCAGTGACTGAAGGAGGTTAGGGGAAATTATTTTGAACTGCTTGTTATGGGCTTTTTGCTTTGCCTTTGATGTAACATTCAGGAGAGTTTACAGAAATAGCTCGGCTCACAAATAATTTATGTCCCATTGATCTTCTAGATCATCCTGAACTAAGAAAAAATGTTTGTGGTCAGTTTTTCTGCTCCCCATATGGTTTCAGTGTTGGGTGGGGGGGTTTTTTTGCTAAAACTTTGCTTAGCAGTGGAAGAGAAGAAATTTGGTTTTCATTTCTGAGTGGGAAGTGTAAGCTAAGGAATGCTTTTGCAGGGCAATAACTATTAGTACTAGATTTTAGAGGAGAACTGCTTTAGGGGGTGTGTTGGGGGTGCAGTATGGGGCTCTGCTGGCTGTACACCCGGCCTGCCAGGCAGCTGGAGGTGTTCTGTGACACACGGCAGTGACGTGGCTACCCTGCACTCAGGTAGAGTTGCCTGACATTTGGCTGGCTCAGGGCAGCAGACCCATTCAAAAGATCTTGGTAGAAGTGCACCAAGTGTTTAGCAATTCTGAGCTCTTAAGCAGCTTTCATATTTATCCTGGGCAAAAAGCAATCAAAGAAGTTTCCACATTCTGAAGGATTGCTTTAGAAACCTAAGTAGTGCTGGGAGAAGGTGTGATTATATTTTGCTGGTGTAGTGCGTGAAAGTATGACAGAAAAATACGATTTTAATAAACATTTCTAAATAGAATTTTTTGCTTCAATAGGATCTTTCATTGAAAAAAACTTAAGTAAAATTTATGAAATGAAAATATGTAGTAACAAAGCCAAGACCCGTTTCTTATAAAGGGAGTGCACACCTGACTATGCTACTTTCTCCTGAATTGCTAAATCCTATTATAAACTTCCATTTATATGCTCCAAGTTAGAAAAACAACAACAACAAAATCTTTTATGGGATTTAGAAAGCACAAAATGACCTGAATATAGGTATGCACAACATGCATGGTAGCACACAGCCATTACACAACCAGCTCCCCAGTGTGCTCTGATCCAATTTCACCCCCATTCCAAGTGCAATGAACTATTGATATCACCTTTAAATCCTAGTGTTTAGATTCAGTGTGTTTTGATGAAATATGTTTTAATCAGGGAAGTGAAGACCCTGTGATTTTTGATTTGTTGCCTGCTCAGGAAGGAAAGGACCGGATCCTACAGGAGGTTAAGCTGGAAGCATGTGGGTTTTGTGATTGATGGCATTTCATTCCTGATCCAGTGCGAGAGCAGCAATCATGAGCTCTGATTTAGATTATACTTATCTCCTCCACCAACAGACATCTGTGTCTTTTGAACTTGCAGGAATAAATTTACACAGGAATGAACAGGAACTACAGGAGTTTAGGCCGTGCTGAGGTGAAAAGCAGAACTTTAAACCGAGCTGTTTCTCAGGCAAGATGGCTTCACCACAGCTAAGCCAGCCAAAGAAAGAGACCACCACGTGATGTTTGGCACACGTATTAACTTCTAACACCTTTAAATATACTGACTTGTCCTATCTAACCACGTGAGGTGTCACAGTGCCACACATACATACCGTCCATAGCAGCATGCGGTGCAGGGACATTTTCCGTGGTGCCTTGATATCTGCTATCAGTTTGGCTGGCAGATACACTCAGACTCAGTTGGCAGCAATTAGCTGAAATGGTGAGAACTGCTAAATGCATCAAAATAGTTCATAACATTTTGTCATTTTAAAGCATCTTCCTGCTGTATTTTTAGGAACAGAGGATCAAGTTATGACAGTCATTTAAACCTGCCTTGGTGTTCAAAAATACCAATGACCTGAGCAACGTGATGGTTTAATTAAACAATGAGATGGGATGTGGAACCAATACCTTGAAGCACTTGAGCACAACTAATTTTAAGCATGTGAATATTGTGCTTGTGCTTGGCTGTTGTCAGCTGAATTGGAATGGCAGGCTGTCAAACTGATAACTGCAGCTACCAGGGTCAGCTGAGGGCCTAAGCGTGAGCTTAAGCATCTTCCTCTGCTGGTGCCAGTGGTGGAGCAGGAATACCATCCTGGAGCATTATGGCCTCTGTCAGGATGGCTCTCTTGCAGTTCATGTGTGCTTTTCTAAAGCACTGTAGATTTAACTCTTTTCACTCGGTCTTCTGCTTCTTCAGCTCCCACTATTTTTCCAGTATTGTTACTTTAAACTGCAGCCAGTTCCCTGTTTGTGGAATGTAAGCACACCCCATTTGCAGATACATTAGAAAACTTAGAAAGTCTTATTTTTAACTCCAAATATCTTTTTCAGCTGCAATCTGTTTAGAGCATTCTTTGTCTTGTTTTTAGGTTCTTATCATTAGTGTTAAGTTGCTTCCAGAAGG
Source organism: Platysteira castanea (assembly GCA_013397175.1). Classification (NCBI taxonomy): domain Eukaryota; kingdom Metazoa; phylum Chordata; class Aves; order Passeriformes; genus Platysteira; species Platysteira castanea. The sequence goes on along the minus strand of VYXC01006692.1, from coordinate 771,030 downwards.
AAAAGATGCACTATTGAGTAAGTAGGTCAGACGACCAACCAAATGATGGTGTTTCTGCACAGAAATAAGGAGAAGAGTTAAGACTGGGAGTGGAAAGCTGCTCTGAAGGAAGACAGGTGTCTCCTGAGGTGGAGGGACGTGTGCTGCCTGCAGAGGTTGCTCACCATGATGATCTGCACTCTTAATTTACTGCACACATCCAGCTGAGAGATTGACTCACATAGGTCGTCCTTCCTAAAGAGTAGAGGTTTTTTTCTACATTTAAATGTACAAAACCTGTTAATGTGCAGTAGTGGAACAAAATTATCTGTGAGAATGAGTCTCTTCCCACCCAAGAGAGCCTCAGTCACTTCTGTAAATTAGTTGTAAGAGTGGAGATAAATCACTTGAATGCACAAGATGTAACTGCTGGAGGTTTTTGGGAGATGGGAGTGTATTAAAGTTAATTACTGTACTGCTACTTTGGCTGATTTCCTTTTCTTTCAGAACTCAGGTTACAGCTTAGAGCTTTGTTTTCAAAGTCATTGGCCAAGTGTTGTGTTCTTGATATGTGTTACATTTGTAGTAATTTAATTTTTACTTGAATTATTTTAAATCTTTTGCATCAATGGGTACACAGTGACTGTAAAAAATAGTGCAAACTCAAGTTATGATGATGCTTGACAAATTTTTCCCTCAATTGTTCTTAAAATTTTCTACATTGTTGCCCTACTTAGAAAAAGATCACTTTTTTTTCTTAAAAAAAGAATTAATAAAAACCCCAAAGATTAATGATCCTATCTCGGTGATGCAAAAATGGAAAAATAGAATGGTACTTAGACTAAATCTGTATATTTTAAAAAGCATAGAAAACACTGCAAATTCTTTATGCAAGTTTCTTTCTCTAGGAAGTTTTTGAACTTTATTTCTATGCTCTGTATCAGTTAGGACCATCATCTCTGTTTGTGGGATGTGGGAAGTCTGAACTACTGACAATATCTGCAGAACAGAGCTTTGCAGGTGGTTTAGTTCATATATCTTTTAAGCAGAGGCTGCAGATGGAAGAACAAAGTATTGCAGGCCAGATGTGGCTGAATCTCTGTGTGTGACTAAATGTCAGTGGATCACTTACCTGGTCATAGATTTCAGTATATTGTATAATTAGGCAAGAGTGTTTAGACCATTCCTGTTATGGGAAAGGTTTCTTCAACCGTGCCAAAGAAGTTAAAATGCTCCACAACTGAAGAAATACAGAAGTTTTTGTGTTTCACTTGGAAACTCCTTGACTGGAAGTCCAAGGTGTGCAGAATTTGTGCCAAGTCTTTCTGGACTGGGCAGGGCTGGCTGCAGGACCCAGAGAGATGAGCTGTGGAGATTTTAAAACCATATTGTATTTTAGGAATCTGTTTACCTGATGTTATGAAAAATACTAATCCATAAAGAGCCTGTGGAGAAGTGGTCCTTTTTCATTGTTATCCCATTTTTTCCTCGTTTCCTATTTAAATTTTAAATACATTTAACTTTTCAACAGTTCATGTCAGAGATTTTAAATAATTACTACATTGAGCTAAAGATGAATTTTTAACCTCTTTTCTTTGGAAGCAAAGAACATGCAAATTTACAGTTATTTTCTGGCCCAGTGCCGAAACATCTCTTTTGTTACCATGAAGGAAAATAGAAAGGTTTGATTAAAACCTTGCTCAGTAATTAAATGTCTGTATTTTTTTTTCCTGTAGACATTGTTCCGTTTTGGTGGTACTTGTTGTAAGGCAATGTAAAATTTTAGTAAATCTCTCAAATAAACCGCCAGACAGTCTTCATGATTTTTGTACTACATTAGCAATTAAAGAAATAAGCTGCAATAATAATAAATGGCTGTTAATTCCAAGTATTTAATTGTGTAGATTACTAATTTAGCATGAAGGGCAAGTAACAGTCTATATTCTGCCTTCTGTTGGAGAAGTCTTGCATATATTTTTAAGTTCCGTCAGTGATTTCATTTGGAGTAATGAATGATGTATCTGCTACTTGGATCTTAAACTGAGCACTTGCTGAACAAATTTATTAATACACAGCCCTGCTTAGCACTACCTACTCAACATTGCCACTGAAAACCCAGGTCTGAGCATGCTGCAGTAAACTCTCTTGAGTTTAATGACATTTTAAGCTATATGATGTGTAAAGCTTGTAGAATAACTTGTATTTAATGGGGCATTCAGGAAGCGTGAGGGATTAAGGCTACTTTCATGCAGAGGGAACTGGAAAAAAAAATGTGAAAACCATGAGGGAAAAGGCTGTGGAGCAGCGTGTGATTGCTTGGGGTGGAAGTTGATTCTCCTGAGCTAAAATTAACTACATCTTTTTCGAGGTTTGCTTGCACATGGTTACCCCACTGAATATCTGTAGGATGCTTTTTGCTGGTGAAAAAGCCACAACCAGTATAGTCGTGTTTCCTGTATTTAGAGCTTGCAGGCAGCAGTGCTTCAGGTTCAGTTTTTAATTTGCTCCATAGAAAAAAAACATTGCCCTGGGTAGAAAGTTGTCTGGGGAGGGTTTTGGAGGTGATGGTCCGTGGGGCCAGCACTAGGAGTGAGAGCTGATGCTTTTCTACTTTAACATATGAGATAGAATGATTTTTTTAATCCTTCTTCCTGTTCACCCCAGGAGGCAGCCTCTTCTCCCTCCGCTTCCGTTCCATCACTGCATGGTGCTGGGTGTCATTTCAGGGCCCCCTCTCTCCTGCTTCTGCCTTTCCTGGCCCAGAATCATGCTTTTATTTGGGTTTTTTTCCCTCTTTTGTACTTTTCCTCCAGCTCCTATAAAGCTGCTGAAGGACTGCATAATTTCTGTAGGTTTGTGTGCAGGTCCTTAACCCCTTTGCTGCAGAGATGATCTTTGTGAGGGGCCTCTAGATTTATATACATGGATTTATTTGGGCCTCAAGTGGAGAGAAACCCCTTTAACTTCCCAGTTCTCTTTTAATGGAACAGCTCGAAACTGGTTTATTTTAAGCAGAAACCAAACCCTGGAATGCAACCTATAACTTTTGAAGGCAGCAGGGAAACTTTTTACTCAGGAGGCAGCAAATGCAGGTGCTCCTCAGGGTGAAAATGCTGCATGTCAAACACATGGAAATAAACTGTGAGTGAATAGCTATAGAAAATGTAATAATCTGTGAAAGTATACAAATCTCCTCTCTACATTTACTTCTGAGATGCTTTGCCAAAATACTTAACTGTGATTATATATAGTTTAACAAAGGCTATGTAATCACCAAGGATGTCCAGGTTTGGCCAGCTGATGTAGGTAGATGTAACAAGCTGTTCTTCAGGACACAAAAGAATTTCTGCATAGATAAAATTGTAATTTAATAATGCGAAAGCAAGTGCTTGCTAAATCAAGGCAGTAGCTTCTTTTATTTTAGGTAGCAATGCTTCCATGCTAACGTCAAAGCATGAGTGCCGTTTCTGCTTGCATCATTCCTGTTTTGAAATGCATTACTATGCCAGAATCCTTCAATTTGATGTTGTTTAAAAAAAAAAAAATAAAGAAAGAAAATTTGCTGAATTTTCTATCAGTTGTTTTTAACATATATAGGGAAAAAAAGTGGTTGGGAGATGTTTTGTGGGATAATGTAACAGGATGTACTAAACCAAAATATTTTCAGGGTACCAAGAAGTTTTTGGACCTGCAGGTCTTTCACTAGAAAAGTATTGTTTTGGGGATCTCTGCCTCTAAATGCCACTGCTCTGACACTCTTTTCTTCCTTCCTTTTTGATGGTGCTAGTAAGAAAACCAGAGCTGTGCTGCCTTTTAAATTTCCCTTTCATCTATGCATGCTGTCTTCTACGTCATACAGGAGTTCTTTGTGTGGCTGGGGCGTACGTGACAGGAGCACTTATTTTGCCTTAATTAGGGACAGGCAGTGGGCGTGAAGGCTCCTTTTGTAGCCTCGAGACTGTCATACTCTCCTCCAAACAAATCAGGCAGCCACCTGATGCAAAACAGCTCCTCTATTTTTATATAAAAATGGATATTTAAGGCTCTGGCGGGGGGCCTGGGGGGATGTAGTGTTTATTATCCCACTGGGAAGGATTGTACTTGATAATTGGCTGGAAAGTCCTTGGTGGTCAGCAAAGCTGCAGGAAAAGGGTTTCATTTTTTTGCAGCTTGGGCAGTGTGTGGTGACTGTGAGAAAGCCTCCACTGGCTGCCTGGCGTGGCTGCTCCGCTGTGTACGGACAGCCAAGCTGCAAGTGGGAGCTTCAGCTCCAATTCAGCAGAATGCTGCCAATCCTTTGCAACATTATTGGGGTTTTTTGGTTGGTTTGTTTGTTTTCCCTGTTGTTTTTTTTTCTACCAAGCTTTAGGCCTTAGCTATGCATTTTATGCTTTTTATTTTCTCACACATCACCCTGTTGACTGCAGCAGTGTCAGTGTAGCCCTGGTGAGGCCAGAGCGGGACCAGTCTGTTGAAGCAGAGGAGGAATGTAAAACTCCTGGTAATAAAAATAGCCTGCTTTATATTTTAAATGTAAACTAAACTTTGCCATTGGTGTGGGACTTTGCCAGGTATGCATTCCATCTGCTTTGTGACCTCTGCAGGACTAATGTAAATAGCAGTTGACTTCAGATAATTTCATGTTATTTAGCTCATTAATTTATGTCAGTCAAAAGACAGGAGGACTTTTCTGCCAGCAATAAATTAGTTTCTGGTATTGATTTACTGGTAGTGACATGGAAGAATGAGGAATGACATTTAGTATGGCTATGTCAAAAACTATTATCTTAATATCACAGAGGTCAAATTTTAATAGCAGCTGCCATGCTGCTTCCCTGAATAGGGAGTACTTTCCAAAGTGTGGAAAAAATACATAGTATTTCAGGATAATAACTGGTGGGAAAGGCTTTTTTTATACTCCAGCAGCCCTGCTTCTCTCTGTATCAGTTGAGATCACTATGTACCACTCAGAAGAGGGTATTTTCTGATTCCAGCAGAATTTCGGGATTCTAGACATGCCTTTGAGTCATCTGGCCACATCTCATTGCATTCGAAGAATGCTGCTGGGCACGTTTAATGAGGTCCCCATGCCAGGCTGCTCTGGCTGGAGGTGTTGCTGGGGGGCTCAGGGGGGATGGACGCTGCCCTACTGCAGGATATACAGACTTTCCTCAGAAGGGTGTAACTGACTTCCAGTTTATATACATATTTTACTGCCTGTAATCTTTTTATTGGAAATTGTTTTTCTTTTCTTATGTGTAGATGGCTTTCTTTTTGAAGATGGTGAATTTTCAGCACATTTTCATGGTTTGGTTCATGGCATTTTGAAGAAATATGCCTACAGTGTATTCTGTAAAATATTTTATGCATATTAAAAAAAAAAAATCCATAAAGGTCTTCTCTGCCACAGATTATACAATCAGAACTTTGAGTTTGCATGATGTGCCTTGTCCGTGGAATGAAGATCCTTGCAGATGAGAGGTCTGTGCAAGGCCCATTAATTTTCCATTAGTGGAGTGCTAGTAGGTCCCAGGAGTTCTCTTATTGATGGAGGATGTTTACCATTGCTAGAATTGGGTGGAACAATCTCTCACTTCAAAATATTGTGGTTGGTTGTTTCTTCTCTTTTGTTTTAATACTTGTTTTTATTTTGCTTAATCTGTTAATCCTTCAGCCTTGCATTTCAGAAAATACATTGTTGCATGTAAAGCCGTTGTGTTGTTTTTAAGGAAAAAAATTCGCAAAGCAAAAAAAAAAAAAGTCTGACCTAAAGTTACATAAAGAAAGAAAAGTGAAGAGTTTCGTCTTGCTTTGCATGTATACATGACTTTTGCATGGACATCTGTAGAGAAGCAGCTTCCTGAAATTAGTCTGTTGCATTCTTCAGTATATTCATTTTAGTTGCATAAAAGTAAATTGTGCATTCCTACAAGCTTTATTGCTTTCTTTTTAATTCTGTAGCTCTAGAAGTTTAAAATTGATGCTGCATGATGCATGATCTGTTTGTGTTACTTATTTTTTTATCTTTCCTATGACCTTTTATATAAACTGTGTGATTAAAAAGTTAAAGTATCAGTACTTTGATATAGTGTTCTTTTAGTAATACCTTTTAATAGTTTCATAATTTCTTTAGATCTGTTAACTCTGCCACTGTAATTTGTCAGAAGTTGGACTAGTGGACTTAAGCAGACATCTTTACATTTATACATTGGGTTACATTAGGAAGAGTGAGTGCATGTGAGAGGTTTTTTCAAGGTTTCCTAAGGAAGTGGGGATCCACTGCCAGTAGAGGAGCACAATACACACTCACCAGATAAAACCAAATCTGGTATGAAGGAGTGGTGCATAATATGACACCTTTAGGAACTGCTTACATGTTGAGGAAGAAAACTATATCTATAGACCATTTTACAGAATGAAATCACATGGTTTTTCTACATGGAGTGTAGTTGCATAAATCCAAACCCCCTAATTATTAGAAGATGAAGCCTGCCAAAAAATGTGGCTTTTTCACTATACCTCCTTTCCTCAGCTTTATTTCTTATTCTGTGGTTGGCAGATACTCCTGTGCTATGATTGGTAAATTCAAGCAGAATTTATTTCATTTAACTTCAGCTGCTAAGTTCAGTCCTAGTCAGTGGATGTGGATGGAATCATCCCTGGAGATTCCTGTTTTATAAACCTATTTTAGGATCTAGTGAATCACCAGCTGAAAGTGCCTGTCTCTTATTGCTGATTCTAGAGGAAGCATCAATCATTACTGCAGAACAAATGTCACTCATATATATGGCTAAAATTAAGTATCATGAATCCAGTATCAGGACCAAATAAAAAAAACTCCACATCTTCATTTCTAAACTGCCCAGAGCACCTCCCCCAGCTCCTTCCATCAAAGGAGCTCTGCCTTTTCCCCTTTTCATGGATATCTCACCAGGCATTTATACTCGTTCTTAAAGTGTTTATGGCCCACATAACCATAAAATGATAGATAACACAGCATTGCTTACTGGTGATTTGTGTTGCTTTCGTGTTTACAAGCAACCTTTGCCTTCCAGAGTTCCATGAAAGAACTTGCTTGGTTCGCTCCCATTTAATATAACTACTTGCTTCTTTCCCAAGGTATTCATTTTTGTGAGATTTTAGTTTTTAGGGTACCGTGTCACCTAATTTTTGATATTGTAAAAGACTGAAAGGAACACTTGAAAGAAGTTGCTATGACTCTTGGCTTACAAAGATTTTCCTGTTTTCTTTTAGATGTCTGTTTAGGTTCCTTTAATAGCTTTGTAAGCACTACATCTTTTTCTTCTTCCCTGTTGGCTGCTTTTCATTTCCAACACAGATATTTCTCATCCTGCCAGATACTGAAGGTGTAATTACCCACGGTGGATTGCACCGAGAGCTTGCAAAGAGAGAATCATCCAGACAAACTAGTATTAAACTTCAACCATTTACTACCAGTGGGAAAATTCCTTCTCTTTGGTCCCTGCTGCTTTACTGCATTAAATAAAACATGATAGGCAACAGAATCTCTTTCAAATCTTTCTGTTGTCCAGACAATGCATCATAGTTTGGGGCCCTAAGCATATAAAACCCAACTTTACTGTCTAACTGCAAATTCTGAAACCATTAAATGAAATGTGTGTAAAGAAAACAAATCAAGAGCCCTTGAATCATATTCCAAATTTATTTTTTTTTATTTTCTACTTTAATATTGTACCAGATTATCTTGATAATAAAACCCTGGAATTTAAAAAATGACCAGGTCTTGTTAGAATTGCATCTCTGACACCTCCCTCCTGAGAAATGCAGTTATTTGATTGTGCTTTGTTATTTGACTGCAGCTTTCTGCATCTCCCACAGCAGAACTCTTTACAGGATAAATAATGTAAGAGAGAAAAACAAAGTGGCACACTAGGACACGTTATTCAAGGAAGTGATGTCGCAAAGCAGCATTTGGGTTGAATCAAAGTGATTCTTTATATTTTCTAAGTACTTGCTGATTTCCTGTGCCAGGAGCATGGCAGTGAGCAGGCAGGGCTGGGGTGGCTGCTGCCCCTGTTCTGAGCACTCAGATGAAACCCCCAGTGTTCCCTGAGCTGTAAAGTGCCCAGCACGGGGCTTTGAGACAGCGGCTGCTTGCAGGAGCCTGACTGGGTACCAGGAAAGCTGAAAGCTCTCTGAGGTGGGAATGAAGTCTTTGGACATGCATAAAATAGCTTGATTCAGGCCTTAAAATATGCGATTTCATAATGGGCTGTGAATGACTTTGATACCAGATCTATAAAGAGTTTGAGACACATTTTAAATTTTGTTTTTCTGGAGTAACCCCAGGCTAAGTCAAAATGCATTGGATTTCATTGCTGGACAGTAATGGGAGGTGCTGTGAGTGAGGGCTGGTGCAGGGTGGCTGGGAGCAGTCCCTTGATGTACTGTTTGTGCCTGGGATTGGTCTGATCACGTGTGGCAGTGGAGGGGTTAAATCCCTTTGGCCTCTACCAGCATCTGCTGGCAAGGAAAGGAGTTTTCCAAAGTTTTGCATAATGGGACCATTGAACAAATATGTTTTGAAGTTGTCCATGCAGAAAAGCTTTCTGCTTTAGCATGTCTGTCCTTTCAAAGACGAAAGTAGGGTGAAGCCTGGAAGGTTAAACACCTGCATGGTGAAGTGAAACAGCATTTCGATTTAAAACTGAATGTTTCTGCTCCTAATTCCAGAGATTGTGGTGTTTATTGTACCAACATCTGGCTTTTGTCTGTGCGTCCACAATACTGAAGTAAGTTTATAATTTGTTTTCACTGCTTAATGCTTTCACCACCCAGCTGATAACTTCTTTATCCTCATCCTTTTGGGTCATTAGGTATTGCTGAGTTACTCTTTCTGCTGGACTTTTTTTTTGAGCACTAAGAGAAGCTCTTACATTTTACTTTTTTTTTAAACAGACTTCACAAATAGTTGAACTATAATTGTTACAGATTAGCAGATGACTGCCTTTAAATATGCAAGCCTACAATAACATGGTTAGGTTGCACTAAAGAAGTCCAGCAGATAAAAATACGGAACTGCTGGGACATGGTTTTTCTTCCCTCTGTAGGCATGTGCATAATCTCTTGGGAGAATGTAGAATCAATCCATTGACAAGGCTGAACATCCAGCCTGCCTTGCCAAACTTCAGCCTTTGTGAGCATCCTGGCTCTCCCACTGGGTTCCCAGGGCTGCTGGCCCAAAGGGGATGATTTTTCCTGGGCTTCATCCAGTGCTTTCCAAGCTATCCCATCTGCAGTGGGGCTGGAGCCCAAGCTATCTCCTCCTTATGCTTTGTTCCATTCCTCTCAATTAGTTTAGTGCTTCGAGAAGGAAACTCACTGGAAAGAAGGGTCTTACTTGAGTATCTGACATGAAAAAAAGATACTGGGATGTGCCTGCTGCTTGTCCTGTGCCTGCCTCTGACTGCCCCATAGCCATCTGGGCAGCTGGCTCTAATCTCATCAGATCATCCCAGCCATGATGGCTCCTGACTCTTCTTGCTTTCTAATTTCATACAGGCAAAGAAAAATTTAATAGGAGTATATATTTAAACAAGTTTTTCTGATATTGTGGCATTTTGCACCAGCTATGTTACAAGCAATATGCAGAGCCAATGCCAGAATATGCAGAGCCAATACCAATGCCAGAACTTACTGAAAAATAGAAAAGGGTTAAATGAATTTGGGAAAACCTACATGACATAGACATTTGCGGGGAAAAAAAAAAAAAACCCTAAGAAAAATATTATTATTGGCCAAATGATGTCTATAATAAGAGAATAATATCAATAGAAAATGCATAATTGAAAGAAACTGTTTTCAAAAGGAGACAGAGTAAACACTATTAGCTTCTTCAGGAAAAAATACCATGCTGTCCAAGCAGATAAAGCCACCCTACAGGAAACAGTGATGGAAAGAAAAAGAGGGATGGGTTTTGGCATTTCAGAGTCCACTATCTAAAGGCCACAGTGTGACAGGGAGACCTGTGTGATGACTGCTGGGTTTCTGCCACTAGAAAGGGTATAACGTGTTTCAGGCAGGCGTATCTGATAATTTAGCAACATGAAAATGTAGCAATGCATCCAGTGTTTAATGCTAGAAGAGCCCAGGCACCATTCTGCATCAACAGTGACGAAATAGGGCTTAGCTGTAATATTTTGCTTGCCTGTATTTCCTTCACCGAGCTGTGGAAGCTATTTCTGTAGCTGCAGTTATCGATGTCACCTTGCACTGTTCAGCTGCTGTAATGGCTTTCACGGGGCTGACGGCACACAGGGCTGCACTCTCTGCATAAGTACAGCGGCCAGGGAGGGAGATGCGGCAGGGCCGGGGAGCGCCGGGCCCAGGGAGAGCTCTCATTGATTTCCTCGCACAGGCAGCTGAACGCTGCGTGCAGCACCGAGCCCCTGGAGAAACCTGTCCTGCTGCATATATCTCACTGGCCTTGACGTCCCAGTGTGGGGTAGACAAAATCAGGGAGCGCTTGGAAAAGGCAAAGTGTTTGCTGCTCCTCCTCCTCTCCCACCTGCAGGCAATCCTGCTGCCCACCCTCCTGTTGAACTGCAACAATGAAAAGAGAAATATGAAAAAAAAAAACCTTTTGCAAATGGATTTCTGCTTTTCAAAATGCTGTGTGCTAGGGGAGAAAAACGTGTTTAAAAGTGAGTTTTCAGCTTTAAATGGAGGCTGGTGGTGGAGAGGTTGGAGTGGTGTGTTTGAGCAGCAGGGGCTATGCCTCCTGTGTGTCCTGCCTTCTCCGGACCCCGCTCCAGAGCCTCCCACCATCATCCAGGAGGACAACAGTGGCCAGGCAGACATTCCCTCTCTGGAGGGTGGGGCGCCTGTTGGAGTATATTCACACCAGTTTAAGGGAGGAAGAGAAAATCTCCAGCTGACTACTCTGCAGGCTTCCCTGCCTATCAAATCCCAGGGAATGCAGCCTGATGGCTTTTAAATGTGAAGGTCTCTCCTTTGGAGCTGCCAGAGGCAGTCATTGCATACCTCATACTTCCATGGAGCAGCATTGTGATGACTGGGAACCAGCTGGGCTTGTCTCCACAGGAGGAAATGTGACAGCCTCACACCGTTGTGCGGGGCAGAACACGGCCCTGCTGAAATGTCAAGCTATGTAAGATTTAAAAAAAAAGTGGGTATTTCTTTTCTTTTTTTTCCCTCCCAAATAAACATTTCTTAGGGTTTCTGTTTGCAGCTGAAAACAAGGGGTTGTTTTTTTTTTTGCTTTCCCTAGCTGGCAGAACACTCTCTGACCAGCTGTAGAATTTACACTAGATTGAGTAACATCAGAGTCTTGCCGAATTGGACCAAAACAAAAGTGGCTGCCGTGAAGCACTGCTTGGTGTGACTTTGAAGCACAAGGATAAACATAAAGGGTTCTTCAGTGACACCTATACTATATTTAAAGAGTTTCCTGTGCAAGTTTGCTGCTTTTAAGCTGCTCAAAAACATGAGAGGCTCCAATTTTAAATACCAGTGTACCAGTCATATGTTGTGCTATGTGAAAATTTATTTTTATTTTCAAGTGTGGTTGGAAATTGGCTAGTGAAAGCAATGTTTGATGTATAATTAGCCTGTAGTTTTTCAAATACGCAGAGAGTTCTGAACTGAGCTTGAAGTGGGATTGACTTTGGGGGGAATTAGGCCAGAAGACTCCGTAAGCACAATCTGTGTGCAGGCCACACCAGAAATCCTCAGCCTGCAAGTGTTTTCTTTGCTGTGGAGAGTTGTCACAGCCTCTGGATCTACCCCCAGTTATCACTACGAGCTTTCAGCAAGGAACATGTGGTGCTTCTCTACAAAATTACCTTTCCATAAAACATGTTTCCTAGCCTTGAGGAAGGTGCTTTTTCTTGCTTTCAAACCTCAGGAATGAGGGGCAGCCTTTTAATTACGCATACACTCCTTTTCTTTTATATTTACCCTAATGCTTTTCGTAGAAACATGTACTTTTAAGAGCTGTGTTTTTATGGATTTTCTACTGTTGTGTAAGCCGTGTCTCTTCTGCGATGGGATATACCTGTCCTCTGCCAATGCTGATGCAGGGCAAAAGGGGTGCAGGTGCTAGAGTAGCACAGGAAAATACGTGTGAAGGGTCCCTTGACCCACCTGGTCATCTGACTTCCTTCCTAAGAGGGCATTTCCTCTAAAACATGTATTAAGAATGGTTCCTTTATGTTTGAACTATGTGAGGTATAAGAGGAGACATGGTGGTGTTACAGAGGTAATGAGGGCAAGATCTGCTTTGACTTAGTGTTCCTCATTCCTGAAGTTCCTGTAGGATATTTTTGAATTGCATTTGAAGGGGACAGATTTAAACAGACCAAAAACGTTATAAAGCTTACAGGAAAGTGATGAACAAGGGAGTGGAATGAGTATTTTGTAGACTTCTCTTATGAACTAGATAGATACTTCTGGCTGTGGAGTACTGCACATGATTGCCTGTGTGTTTTTTTCAGCCCTGGTATGTCTATGTTTTTTCCTTTCTTACAAAAAGGAAGAATTAATATAATAACTGCATTGTAATTTCTTATAATTCATTTATTTTTGAATGGACACAAGATTTGGAGCACAACTATCTTTGTGGTCAATAGGAAGAGATACACTGAATCTCACAAGCTGTGCTTGGTAGCAGAAAGAATAAATTCAATAGTCGTGTTACTGTGAATATAACTTCTAAGAATACACTTGTTTGCTTATTTACAGACCTAGGCAGACAAAAATTGAGCAATGCTGTGCAACTCACAATGTATCTATAAAAAACATGCACACAAAAAAAAGTGGTCTGAGAAGAGGAGTAGAAATTTGAGAGCTGTGATATATGTGCAAATACAAGAGCACAGTCCTGCTATAATGAAGTATTGTCATATACAGTGAAGAAATATATTGCTACTACTTTACCAACAATCTTCTTTCCTAACCAGTCTAAAGACATATATGCAGCTGCCAACTTGATGAAATAAAAATTTGTAATGCTTTTATATTGTTACTCCAAGGAAAAGCTTTTTACTGCGGTATGGGGAAGAGAGGGCAGTAAGTTCTGAGCCATCATTTTAATAATTTTATTTTTCAGTTTAGAAAGCTGTAGATAAGTTTTACAGTGTTACTATCTAAAAAATGCAGACTTGAGCTTTTGAGTGTCACCGGTAAAGCAGTAGGGTGAAGAGAACAAAGAAGATCAAAGAGAAGTGAGAGAGTTTATTTCAAAGACATCCATAAAAATAGTGGGGTTTTAAAATTTTATTAACAATGACCTGAATTAAGCTTAACTAATTTGGGTTCCAATCTTGAAAATAATTTCATGCATGCTTAACCTCAGTCATGTTTGTTGTCAACTAATTACTTCTGTTTACAAACTATTAAGTAAGCGTAGAATGTTTGCAAAATGAGCAGAATAGAAAAATTGATAAAAACCACAGATATGCTAATGTGAAAAATCAGGCAGCCACACAAAGTATAAATATTATTTTACCTTTTAGCACTTGGAAATTCAAAAGATGTTAATTCCATATCTTTTCAGCTACCGTTGAATTTGCTGAAACCTCTTTTTCACCTGAAGGAATAAACTAAAAATAACCAAACAATGCAATTGAAAGTTGGTGGAAGAATACTGAACTTAAATGAACATTGCAGTAAATTATTGAGACCAAGTAGATTTTTGGCTGAAGGCCAGAAGTTGTTTGGTTTGGCAAGAGTTTTACTGCTGCTTGGCCTATTACTGGCTATTTGAATATATATTACAATAAAGTATTGAAAGCAATTAAAATAACACACAGAGAAAGATTAAGTATCAGCATGACAATTAACTGCTATAAAGAATTCATAACAATGTCCAGTAAATCACAGTACTGGCATTCAAAATCCAAGGCAGAAATCTTGAGCTGTGACTTCTATGATAATATTTAGTTAAGTCAGGCTTACACAAGTTAAATTTTAAAATTGCAACACTAGACAACCCAGATGAAAGGCAGGACCAAAGATGGTGGGTCTCTTACATGCATCACCTTCTTGCTAATGGAGAATAGATTTTTTTCTGGGATGGGGATGTGTACTGTGTGTAAATGCTGTAAAGCAAAACAACAACTGAAGAACAGAGGCGCTGTAGGTTTTGCCTTTGAATGACTGACCCCTGTGGAAGTCATGCATGTTAAACCGCAGATGCAGTCATGAAATGCATGTCAAGGTTGCTGCTCGGTGGCGCTGCTGGCACTGCCACATGACTTTGACAAACGCCTGCCTGGGTTTGTATTCTTTCCAAATTCCTAACCTGCAAGTTAACTTGTTTTCTACTGATTTGCTTGGTGGGCAAGAGCTGTATTGAAAGGACCTTTCTCTGGGAAGTGAGTTGGAGATGCTCTTTTGGGTAGACTGTGGTGCTGTGTCACATATCAGGTAGTTCACGAGGGCATCTGAGCAGAGCCAGCTGAAGAGGTGAGCAGCCTTTATGGAATACCTGGAAATTAAGCTTTTCCACTGCGTATATGCTCATCTACTTTGATTCCTCCTAGAAATGAATAAACACAAATTTAAATTCTCCCAAATTTGAAGTTTTTGTATGATTTCAGTACAGAATTCAGATGTAGCACAATTTGAATAAATCAGGTTTGGGCTTGTCAGAAAAGAACTGAAAACCCTTGGTTAGCCTCGCCTCAAGTTTTGAGTTCATCAGTGTCAATCCAAATGCTATAAGAGAGGTTTTGGTTGCTGTTGATAAGAATTCCCATGAGTTTTAATTCCGCTGAATTAATGTCTGGTGTATGTGTGAGCTGAATTAAAGCCATCACCTGTTCTTGCTGTGTTTCCCCTTCTTTGATGCACTGGCTCCTTAGGTCACTGACCTTCCCCTGCCTCTGTTACCTCTCAAATGAGGAAAGCAAAGCCAACTCATCCAGGAGAAATAAGCAAATACACTATATGCAAATATAATTTATTTGGTATACAAATGGTCATCTTGGAGTTCTTGCTGGTGAAAAGAACAGGGAAAAGCCAAAGGGCAGAAAAGTCATTGGAGAAATTATGTGTTGATTCCCTAGATCCTGTCTCAGCTCCTGGAGAAGCTGGGACTCCTCCAACATGACCTGGGCTTTGGGTTATTGGGTTTCAATACCCACAGAGTTCTTTATCATCTCGTTTTCCAGTGAGCATGGGATTTCTGACAGTGGGGGATTTTTTTCTGTGGATGGTTTTGGAGGGGAAGCTGCTTCGACTTTTTCCCACTCTTCTCACTTGGGCTCTAAACAACACTGCAGGGAAGCAGCTGTCTTTGTTCACATCACTGTGCAACTCCTCCATGCTTGTGTCTGCACTTTTATTCCATGGTGCAACTCCCAAAAGCTGCAGCTGGGAGGGACCAGCGCTGGCCAAATCCCACCAGTGACATCAGACACCCACAGTGTGGCTGGGAGCTGGTGTTTTCCTTGTTTTCCCCATGCAGCAAAGGCAGCCAACCTGGACACCCAGCAAGCTGACTGGGCTTCTGTTTGGGAAAGGTCATGCTAACAATGGGCACACTGCGGCTCTGCCTCATGTGACAGGCAGGCAGAAACCTGGGTTGGGTCACAGGGAGCCGTCAGTTTTGGGGTGATGAAGGCGGCTTTGTTTCCAAGCAGAAGCTGTTGTTTGTCCAGCCTGTGGCTCAAGGTTGCTCCTTGTGCGTGATGGAGGGAGCTTTGTGCTCTGGCTGGGCTGTTTGCATCCCCTGGCAGTCATGCCCTCAGTTACACGTGGGCTCTGGAGAAAGAACCATCCTTCCTGGTTGCAAAAACATCAAATTGCACCTTGCCTTTGCTGAAGCGGGGCCATTGTGTTCTGAGCTGGCAAATCACCCAGCTCAAATAAGCTTTAATTTCTCATAGGACCCTATTGTTACCCTGCGGTAAAAGCTGCTGTGGGAAATTTCCATGATAACAGTGTAAATTTATATGCACTTCTTTCTGGCACTGCCTGCGTGGCACACACCAGCAGGAGCAGGGACTGTCCTGCTGGAGCTGTCTGGCCATCTCCTGCTGCGCGGTGCTTGGGCTCCTTTGGTTCTCCCTGGCCTGATGGTGGGGTTATTTGTGTATATCTGTGTCTGTGTGTGCTGGTCTTCTTCCCGCAGTTCAGGTGGGAGCATGAGGGCTGCACTGAAGGATGAGGAACAAATTTTGTGTATATGTTCAATACCCTGACACAAAACTGTGTCGGTAGAGGACACAAGAAAGGAAACTCTGACACCTGCTAGGTTTAGCAGAAAGAGGAAAAAAAGAGACTTTATTTACATTTATCGTAATTTATAGGTTTCTCAGTTCCACAAGGGAGTGGAGGACATGTCACTTCCTCTTCAATCCCACTGGAAAAAAAGGATGCTCATCAAGCTTTTTTTTATCACAAGAGGAATGAAAAACAGAAAAGACGGTTAAGTAAACATTGGCCATTATTTACATAAAACTCCATGAAAAAATAATTCTGACTCCATATTATACACAAAAGGCTTTAGGAAGACAAGACAACATAAAACAGGTAGCCTGAACCCTGGGTAGTGCCGAGGGAGCAGAACCTGGTGCCTTGTCCCAGGTGCCTGGTGGAAGTGAGCCCTGTCATCCCAGCCATCCCTGCCACCGTGCCAGAGCCTGTCAGCTGGCACTGACAGCCGCACCCGGCAGCCCGTGCCCTGATCTGACCCTCAGCGCTGGGAACGCCGCTGGAATCCGCTGTTCCACAGCCACTGCCCACTGCAGGCACAGGCCCTGCACTGAACTTCTTCCTTAATTGAAATTCCCCGCAGAACAGCCCCGTGGGCGCACTCCGGCACACAGCGAAGGCACGTGGCGGTGCTTGCCTGGCTCCCGGGGAGGCCTTCGTGTGGGGCCAGGCCCTGCCTGTCACTGCAGGAAGGGGACCCGGAGCTGCTCCCAGCTCAGTGCCTCAGGGGAGAAGTGAAATTGTAGTTTTGTACATCCACTGAAACAATCTTAGAGCTTAAGGTGTGTAAACACATGCACACCATTGTGTCTGGGAAGACACAATAAAGACGCTCTCACACTTGCCAGGTTCAGCAGAAAGGAAGGAATAATCTGTTTATTATTTACAATCTCACATTCATATACACGTCCCAACTCCACAAGGGATTGGAGAGCATGTCACTTTCTTCTCAATCCCACTGGAGAAGAAAGGTGCTCATCAAAGTTCTCTTATCACAAAAGGAATGAAAAACAGAAAATACCGTCAAGTAAACACTGGCTATTATTTACATGAACTGTGTGAAAGAATCTGACTCCAAGGTTAAAAACAGAAGGCTTAACAAAAACCAGGGCAACACACCATGCAGACTTATTTTTTAATTTTAGTGTGCACCGCTTGATTTTTTTTCCCCTGCAAAAATCTTGGGCTTTATTTTGACTCCATGGTCCTCTCTGCCTTCAAAAGGTGCTGGCAAGGGTGCAGTTCTTCATCACGTAAAATTGCATCATGTGTTCCCATTTTAACACTTTACTGCAGTGACTTGTAAGAGGGGTTAATGACTATCTGAAATACTTTTGCACCTTTTTTCTGTTAGATTATATTATTACATTACAATCTTATATTTCTATTTGAACATTATTTTTATTATTTTTAGATACTTCTTTATCTAATAGATAAAGGGTAATTTTTATTGCATAGCACTGAAAAGGCAAAAATTGCGTGGGCAAAATAATGTTTCTGAGACAGCTCTGAATCCTTAAGCCTCTATTTTAGTCTTGCTCTGGAATGGGGGAGGTCAAACAATTTCTGAAGTGTCATGTAACGTCACGTTTCTGAAACAACTGAATCAAGAAAGTTTATTTAAAACATTTATTTTAATTACTTATACAAATGCCCTTCTACAGTAACTTCCCATTCTTTTTGATTCAGAGATGCAGAGAAAGAGGATGTTGAAACCTTTACATGGTTTCACCTTTTGTTTCTTGGTTGATGTTAGTTGTGAGACACTTTGGAAATACTTTACCATTTTGTTTCTGAAGTGGAGGCTGGAAATCATGATTCAATGTCTAATAAATACATGCTCTCCATTTTGAACATTCTAGACAAATCTATTGCAATGCTTTATGGCTTTCTTTTGCCTGCATGAAAACTTAAATGTTCCTGGCTTGTAACCTGGAAAATCACTCATTTTCTTACCAAGAAAACCCAGGACTGTGCTTTTAGGTTTCTGTCTTTATTTTACAAAATCAAACTCTCTTGAACTTGGCCATAGTTGTAGTTATCATTTTACTTTATTTGTCCTCCCCCTCTGTGACTTGTATTTTATGATTTCAAGTAAAATGTAAAGGAGATTGGAAAACAAAATCAAATGAAGCTATATATTCTGAAAATATCATAAATCCTCTTTTTTAATAGTTCTGCCCTCAGCAGCTCACAGTGTGGGCACTGGCACAGGCAGCCAGATGCAGAGATACTTGAACTCGTGCTTCATATGCAGGGATAGAGTACATTTGCATGGGAGTGTGAAGGCTCGTGGATCTATAGAAGAAGAAAAAGTCATACCAGTGGATTGTGTAAAGCAACAAGGAGAGAATTCTTCTCCTGTCAAAGCTGCATTCTAAATCAGTTGTACCCATGAAACCCCTTCTGTGCTCATTGCAGGGCTCCAAATGCCTGCTTGAGATAATGGTACCTTCCTCAGTGTTGCCTGCTCAAAACCCAAAATTAATTTTTACCAGTGTTCTAAATTCCTTGGTTTAAGCAGCATCTTTTGCCTTCATCATACATGGGACTACCTTTACCAGCCATCCTGCGTGTGAGCATTTCAAAGGCAGCGTGGGACTTATCCTGAGCTCTCTTGCAGCTCAGCAGGGAGGAGAGAGTTAATTGTATGTAACTATCTTTTTTCCTTCTTTTTGTTCCAGTCTTCTGACAAGTCCCTTGGGTGATTTTCCCTCCAGAGTGGTCATTCTCCCTGTCCCACAGGTGTGCTTTCAGAGGCACTGCCAGGGATGGAGAATTCTTCTGCAGACTTCAACGAGTCTTTTAGAAGCCTCTTGAAAGTTAACTACTTGGTCTGTTTTACAACAGACTTAAAATCCTTTATAATTGGCTCAGCTGATTTTTATTTTTATTTTTATTATTTTTATTTTTATTTTATTTTTATTTTTATTTTTATTTTTATTTTTATTTTTATTTTTATTTTTATTTAATGGGAGGAAAGAAGGGCATGGACAGAGTAAATATCTAACAGTAGTAAAACCTGCAGCCAATTCAGCTTCCGTTATTGTCCTATCAGTCTATTTATGCACCCAGCAGAGGTGATTAAAGTGTTAAAAACTCTCGTTACATTAAAGTCTTTGACTGTCCTCACATCTTTGGTCATGCATGGAGAATGCAACCACCTCCATTTCATGCTGATGAAGTCTTCACACCAGCCTGTGTTTTATGTATATGCAAATCCCTACAATCAAGCCAATTATATATGAGCTGCACATTCAACATCCTTTGCGGGGTGACCTGTCACAGCCACCACACTGATACCAGCTGAAGCTGTCATGTGCTTTAGTGACTGGGAGAGTCACATGGGAAATGTTGTTTTTTAATTGAAAACTCATTTCTCCGAATTAGAACTGCAGTTCAAAAGATTTCTCGTGCTTACTGGTGCATGTGTCTCACCTTCACAAGTCTTTGTTTCATGGATTAAATTGACTTCCTTCAGCTGACGATTGCATAGGAAATACTTTGTCCTGGAATATCTATTTTTTAATTGAAAACTCAAAATAAGTAGGTCATACACAGCTTAGTGTTTAGAATGCTTATATATATATTTAAAAATACACTAAATAATTTAGTTGTGAGGTAAGATGAAACACAAGATGTCAGGGGAAAAAAATCTCATTACCTGCAGTGTCAACTGAGGAAGCTTTGAATTGCTTGTCTTTTAAATTACTATCTTGCAGCTTCAAGAATATGTTCATATGTAGAATGAAAATACCTGCTAGTTTAGATTGCAGATAAAGTGTGTAATTAATACGTACTTCAAATTATATTCTCCTTCATTTGCCGGAAATACTCATGCTAGTGCTTTGCATGCATAAACAAAAATCACACAAATGGAGCAGAAATTCCTGTGCCCAACTCATATGATTTGTCTACTTGCCTAATGGAACAACTGGGCCCAAAATGACCTGCATAGCACAGGTCCCTTAAACTGTCCACTTCTTGGAAGACTGAAAGTTTGAATTACATCATCTCCAAGGAGAAGGGAGAGATTATTCACTCATGGAGAAAACCTGGAGAGAACAGACTGCTGTTTGTTCCTGCTCCTTAAANCTTCTGACAAGTCCCTTGGGTGATTTTCCCTCCAGAGTGGTCATTCTCCCTGTCCCACAGGTGTGCTTTCAGAGGCACTGCCAGGGATGGAGAATTCTTCTGCAGACTTCAAAGAGTCTTTTAGAAGCCTCTTGAAAGTTAACTACTTGGTCTGTTTTACAACAGACTTAAAATCCTTTATAATTGGCTCANAATGTTGTTTTTTAATTGAAAACTCATTTCTCCGAATTAGAACTGCAGTTCAAAAGATTTCTCGTGCTTACTGGTGCATGTGTCTCACCTTCACAAGTCTTTGTTTCATGGATTAAATTGACTTCCTTCAGCTGACGATTGCATAGGAAATACTTTGTCCTGGAATATCTATTTTTTAATTGAAAACTCAAAATAAGTAGGTCATACACAGCTTAGTGTTTAGAATGCTTATATATATATTTAAAAATACACTAAATAATTTAGTTGTGAGGTAAGATGAAACACAAGATGTCAGGGGAAAAAAATCTCATTACCTGCAGTGTCAACTGAGGAAGCTTTGAATTGCTTGTCTTTTAAATTACTATCTTGCAGCTTCAAGAATATGTTCATATGTAGAATGAAAATACCTGCTAGTTTAGATTGCAGATAAAGTGTGTAATTAATACGTACTTCAAATTATATTCTCCTTCATTTGCCGGAAATACTCATGCTAGTGCTTTGCATGCATAAACAAAAATCGCACAAATGGAGCAGAAATTCCTGTGCCCAACTCATATGATTTGTCTACTTGCCTAGTGGAACAACTGGGCCCAAAATGACCTGCATAGCACAGGTCCCTTAAACTGTCCACTTCTTGGAAGACTGAAAGTTTGAATTACATCATCTCCAAGGAGAAGGGAGAGATTATTCACTCATGGAGAAAACCTGGAGAGAACAGACTGCTGTTTGTTCCTGCTCCTTAAACTGTGTCCTGGCAGTTTGACATCAGTATCCACATAGCCACCTGACTTTTTTTCACCATTGACCTCACACATGCTGACTGATAAGGAGAGATGATGGAGGAGGCCCGAGGTGACAACCTTCTTTTGCACTCCAAGCAGTACCCGAGATGGAATTAGCAGTGATCCAGCTGGGATCCACTGGGGCCTGCAGGCTTCTTGATGAGACTTGATGATAAGTTGATCCGTATCTATTTTAAGGAGAATACAAGCCAATGCTGACAGTAGCTTCTGCACTGTGCCCATGGCTGGAAGCAGATTCAGTGGAGTTCAGAAGACAGGAGATCTGAGAGCTCTGCCATGAGAGCCGTAGTGCCTTGCTGAAATCATTCATCTCAGCAGCACAGCCTGTCTGTGCTGCATCCCCCACCACCTAGGGGTGGATGATTAGGGGAAAAACTCAGCACAAGTGGGGTATAATGTTACTCTGCCCTTCACAGAGCCTCCTAGTTTCTGAAAGTGAGAGGCATAAGTTGTTTTATGTCTGGTCCAACATGTGTCTGGACCTCCTTTTTCCATAGATCCCTTTTTGCAACTAATCTTACTGTTGCCCTGTAGAGTATGCTGGAGCAGTCAGTTCCATATAGGAGTGAGTACTGCGTAGAAAAGCACTTCTTTATTCAGTTTCTTTCAAATCTGCTGCTTAATAGTTGTCTTGGGGTATCCATTTCTCCTATTTTTTTAAATGGGAAACCATTGGATCGCCATGTATCTGCTATTCATAATTATATGGAAATCTCTCACATCTCCCGGAGGGAATATGTTTTCATAGATTTTCAACAGACAGAAGTGTTTCAAGAGATCAGTTCACCCTCGCTGTCTGCCTGGTGCATCCTCTCTGAGGTGAGGTGACTCTCACTAAGTACACTGCAGGATGGGCTCACCATGAATTTATATGATGATATTGGTTTGAGGTTCTCCAGTTTCTATTAATGATTCCTGCTATCTGTTTGCTTTTGGCTTCTGGTTATTTCAAATTATATTTCACAGGCTTAATCCCAATAATTCACACATTTTTACCTCCTTGAATTGCAGTAGGTATGCTACTGTATAAAAGAGATGAATAAGGATTATTTTTCCTGTTGTTTTAATGTTCTTTTGCCTGACTGTGATGTTTACCGCAGCTCAGTATTTAACGTTACTCTCTGTGGAGGAGATGACTGAATGCAACCTCTTGGGACAGGTCCTTTCTTCTTTATCAGAGAAGATGTGAATATCACAATTGTATTTGCTCCTATAGCTTTTCCTGGACAAAAGTGTGAGTGAGCTGGTAATGATATGCAACTAACCTTGCCAGGACTACAGAAAAGCAGTGTCAGTTATTAATCAAAACGATCCATTAGATCATAAAGATATCAGGGAGCCCAAGGAATTGTCAGCATTTTTAAGTACAGCATCTCTGTACTTAAAAGAGATGTACAGTCTCAGTCCAGCCGAAGTGAACTGGTGTTTTTAAGCTGCCTTTTTTTACACATACAGAATAAGCTGTTTGTGTAGCCTGGTGACCTATGAAAGCAAGAAAAAGAGAATTCAGAATCTATTTAATCATCAGGAGGGAAGAAAAACATCATGTTCTTAAAGATTTTCTAGTTTTTAAAAGGGTAGTTTGATATGGTGGGTAATACACAACCTGGAGATCTGCATTCAGTTCTCACTGCTGCCATGGACTGCCTGCATGACTTCTGGCAAGTCAAACTTACTTTATTTCCTCATGTACTGAAGTAAGTATAAGAAGAGGATATGGTGCCACGATGCTGTTGATAGTTACTCACTATTTTACATGGAAACATTTGCATTGAGATAGTGCTACTGTCTTATACAGAATAGCAATGCAAATGATCCTGCACAGTGGCCTCAAACTGAAGGAGACTGCATATCTTATCTGAATGAGATGTGGGTAGATGGATGTGCAGAGCCTGTAATTTCCATGGCTTTTGCAATATTGGGTGGTGTGTGATTTGAGAAACCATTTTATCTAAGCTGCATCCCCATGCCAAACCGCAGGGCCTATACATGCATGCAGATACAAAACAGGTGAAATACTGTCTGTTAGTTGCTTTAGGAAGGCTAAATCTCAGATCCTGTTGCTTCATAAAGTTGTCCTTCTGTAGTATTGCTTTCTGAAATGAAAATATATATGTATAATTACTTGTGTAGTTCTCTCCTTTAACTATTTTTTTGTTTTGTTTTGTTTTTATTTTTTTCTGACTTTCTCTCTTCTTTCTTTGGAGCACAAAAAATGAAGATCTATGTAAAGCAGTGATTTGCCATCAATTTGCCCATGGTTAGGTGCCAGAGAGGTGGGAGTTTTGTGATAAACCACCTTCCTTGATTTTTTTTCTTATGAGATAAAGCTGTGATGAGTAACATGTTAAAGCCTTCTGCACCAATGGCCAGGGGTTTCTTAGGTGGGTTTGTGAAGGATGTGGAAATGTCTGTTCACTATCTGGTGTTCCAATTACTTTATTTTCTGTTTAGTAAGTGCATCCATTTTAAATGCTGAATGTGATGTGAACAAAACACTTCTGTTGTTAGTAAATGCAGGAGGGGAGGTTACAGCAGTTCCCTTGTGTCATGTCCTGGTAAAACTCAGAGTATAAATCTCAGTATTCACTCTGGAACTGGAACTAGAATGCAGTAGTAATTTCTGTTTTTTAGAAAGAATAACATAAGATTGTACAGAGAGATTTACACAGGAAAACTCATTCACATCACAAAATTAAGTCACATTTTCCAAGCACGTTAGCATTTATTTCTGTGAGAGCAGATTACATATGCCAGTAACTACACAACAGTATTCAGAAAGCTGAGCTTTCAGAGGCTTTTTTTTTGTCCATACTGGGATTGCTGCTTGCAAGAAACAGAGGCTGTGGCTGAAAGAAGAGGAAGTGTAATACTAAATTGAGTTTGTATAAATGAGAACACAGGCAGCCTGCGTGTTGTCCAATGTAACACTGCTTTGCAACCTTGAATTTTCATGGACATAGAAATAGTGTTGTTTTCTGAGGTTCACAGATCTGCAATCCATCTCCTTCACTCTTTTGAACTCTCTACCTGTGGAGCTCGTTTTTTTCTCAGCCATAACCAGACTTCATCCTGTGCCTTGATCCCTGTGTCCTGTGATTAAGAAGGGAGCATCAGCAGAGTTCTGCTCCTGATGTCTTTCAGGGACCTCATTGCTGTCTATAACTTCATGGTGAGGGGAAGAGGAGGAGAAGACTGATCTCTCCTCTGTGGTGGCCACTGACAGGACCCAAGGGAATGGCCTGAGGCTGTGTCAGGGGAGGTTTAGGTTGGACATTAGAAAAAGGTTCTTCCCCTGGAGGATGGTTGGGCACTGGAACAGGCTCCCGAGGGCAGTGGTCACAGCACCAGGCCTGACAGAGTTCAAGAAGTGTTTGGACAATGCTGTCAGGCACAGGGTGTGACTCCTGGGATGTCGTGTGCCAGGGCTGTGAGTTGGACTCAGTGATCCTGGAGGGTCTTTTCCCATTTAGGATACTCTGTGATTCTGTGGTTGCCTCTCTCAGCAGAGCTAGGGTACAGCAGGAGTAGGCTGGAGGTTATCTGCCTGTAGCTGAAAGAGAAGAGGTTGAGGCTAAAAGGAGGAGCTGTAGGTAGTCCATATGCCATTTGGGTGCCAAGGTTATATCTGTGTTCCTCATGTCCCTCTTCCCTCCCTATTCTAGAACACAAGGTAGTTTTGTTCAATTTTTAAGCTTACTATGGCTCTATATTTTAGGCTTGCTGAAAGCCTTGATGACTGTACCACAGACTTTCCATTGTTGTTTTACTTATTTCCAGTTATTATAAGTAATTTATTAATTGATTATATATTCATAAACTTATTATTTAAAATAAATATATAATGAATATATATCCTATTATTTTCAACTCTTTTCACATACCCAGTGCAGCCCATAGCTTTGCAGGAGGCTGCATCCCAAGCTTTATCAGATTATGTTGGTCCTGTGTTGGGGCTTAGCCAGATAAGTAAGTGGCTTGCTTACCTGAGAATTTTTCTAGGATTTGCTAATGAGATTTGCTGGAAACTCTATAAACACTCTTGGTGGGAGCAGAACCTGGTGAATCCATTACTGAAGGTCCACCAGTGTGTTAGCAATGCCCTGCATTTGCTGTGTGAAGAGAGAGAACTGCCAAGGTTCCTGCTTTAGGAGGGAGATGAAGGGGAGAAAGGCTCAAAAGGCACTCAGGTCACTGAGGTTCAGCTTTGTGTGGAAACCTCGTGGTTGAAAGCAATGCCTGCCTGCAAGTTTGGGTGTGGAAATCCTCTGTAAACCATAGTAATAACATCTCTGGGACCCATGGAGGCTCCATCAGTGACTTGGGAAGCTCTTAAATAAAAGCAAGCAGTGCCATTTTCTGTAGAACAAAGACATAAGGTCAAGAAGAGAGGACTGTGAAGTTGTGGGTGGTATAGTCCTGAATGAAGAGCATTGAATTGACCCTGATGGGAAAGAGAATTCACAAAATGACAATGTTTTGGAGAAGGAAAGGCAGTAGTGAGCTTCAGACAAATCTGTGATACTCTTCGGCAAACAAAATTGCTGAACTGAATTTCAGGGATGCATGTGTGGGGTTTATGTACGTAAGTCAAGGCCTGTGTCCCACTCTGTAATCTTCAATTGTAGTGTTAAATACTTTGGCTGCAGCAGGGCAGTGATTTCCCTAGGGAAATAAAGGATACTTTGTGTATCCCCTTCTGATCATGCATAGCAAGCATCCTTAATATCTTACATCTTTTCCTGGCTGCTGTCCTCCTGGTCTCCTATGAAAGAAATTAAATAAGCCCCTTGATATGCTGTGAGAGGGGAAAGAGAGCAAGCACTGCTGCAGTACATCTGATATTCCCTACATGTGCAAGCAGAAGGGAACCGTGGCCTTGGTGTACCTGGACAAAACATGGGCTTGTCTTTCACTGAGGCCATGGCAAAGGCCAGTCATCTGTCACATGGGAAAAGAGTTGTGATTGCTCTCCAGGGACTTCATTGATATGGTTAAAGTGGATCCAATCACCTTTTTGATTAGGTGACCAAAAGACAAACAAGCTGAGCTGCTTTTTTTTCCTGTAATTTCTTCATACATATGTATGCAGAGTGTAACTTCTGAAATAAGGCATTAAGCAGTGCCTGACTTTGCAAAAACTTGTGATTTTTAGAGGGGTTGTTTGACATACAGCTTGTGGAGGTTAAAGTGTAAAAATGTATACACAGCCTGATGTATAAAACTCAGGGTAGGTGTTTTTTCGTAGTGGAGGTACAAATGCACTGCTTGTTATTGCACATTACTTATGGTACTTAGAAGCTGCAGAGAAAAGTGCTGTTCCAGGCTCTGTGTGTCCCAATATGCTCTGATAGTGCACCTGAAACTACAGCACAGGTCAGCACTACACATTGATGGTTTCTGGGTCAGAAGTAGTCAGTTTTGTAAATTAATGTAATTTGAAAGAAAGACATTTCAGTGTTTGTTCCCAGGAGCTGTTAGCCTTACAGGAGCTCTTTTGACAAATGGGAACTTGACCTAATAAAAACTCTGTAGTCAATGTATATTTTAAAAAAATTTTTACTTGGACCCTGGTTGTCCATGTTCCTTCCCTTAGTCAACCATTACCAACAGTGGCCCTCTGGTGTGCAGAGATACCTGCAGAGCTGCTCCTGAATTTGCCCAGATTTTTAAGGGCATGGGCCAGTCTTACCTGGACATACCTGCAGAATACCTATAATCACAACCCGAGTTACAGCTTTAGTATGCTCTTTTATTTCGAGCCCTTGCAGAATTTATGAGCCCGAGGAGTTAGTGGTTTTATGTTGTACCATAATTTTGTGCAAAAGAAGTCTCAGATACATTTACGTAGGGCGTGTGCTTAAACACCAGTGCAAATGCAAGTTGAAAAAGGAAGGTCTTTATTTCTCCAGGTTACTGATTTCTAATTTCACATTGGTGCATGGATGCTATGCACCAGTGGGTAATAATTTCACATTGGTGCTCATTTGCAACATTAGCATTTGATTTTTTGACAGTAACCCTGTATTCATGGAGAACTCTTGTATAGGAGTAGCCATGTCTAAAGAAATCAGCAAATCTTTTGGGTGTAGAGGCTTGACTACATTGCTTTTTAGATTTAAAAGGAAACTGTCCTGGGATTGTTTCTTCCAGCTTCCTAAACAAAAAGTAATTTGATAGTCACTGGGGAGAAGATGTGCTGTTGGTGAGGTTTGGACTGCTGCATTTCTCTCTCTAGTTTCAGCTCTTGTTTCTCTAGTTTCAGTTGCTTGTATTTTTATTTTATGTGTGTGTATATATATAATTTCAAAGAAATAAAGAAAAGGAAACTGTATGTGTATATCAGATTTAAAATCACAGTCCACTAAGGTATGTAGAAATATTTATACACTAGCCACTACCTTAACCACTTTTTGGAGAGAAGTTGTAGGGAAGGAGTTAGTAAGAGTGTGATGCATATGATGGTATTTTCCTTTCTGAAAGATTTGGAACAGAATCCAACAGAAAAACTCGGTCCTAATGATGACATCATGATTGATGGTACTGAAATTGCAAGCATTATAAGGAAAGCTTTTAGCAATATAGAAATAAATGATGCATATAATTTTTTTTTTTTTTTGGATGTATGAAGTACTCCAAACATGTTCTGTGTGGGATTTATGGGTTTTTATTTTCCTTTTAAACCTCTGACCTTGGACCACCTTACTATAAAAGCAGATCTGTCAAGTTTCCTCAGTTTAACGTAGCTAATCTCTGCATTTGGGAGCTGACAGGAGATTGTAAAAACTGACTCTGGGATAAAGGTGTGTATTCAGAGTTTTCAAGATGGAAACAGTTGGGTTGGAAGAGAGATGTGAACATGAGTGTTGGTAGTTGGGGTACCTGGGCAGCACCACACAGGACTGGGAGCATTGGGAAACCAAGCTGGAGCATGAGCCAAGTGTTTGTGCCTTCACTACCCATTGCCTTGCATTACCCACAGGGGAACTGTGGTAGCAGGGTGAGAATGATGAACGACATGGAAAAAGCCTGTATCTAAAGAGTCTTGAAAATCTGGAATTAATTATCTTGCAGGGAGGATCTGACAAAAGTGTGTCAAACAATGAATGCTGCAGAGAAGGTATGTCATGAACTTTTCATGGCAGAGGGTGGGGGGATATTTAAATAACTTAAAAGTTGGCAAATTCACACTGAGTGTAGTTACATTGTGGAATTAATTCTTCATTGAAACTCACTGAGGCCAGAACTTCAGCAAGATTCAAAACAGAATTCCAGCTTTCCTAGGGAGGCAAAAGGTACTCTGAGCTGTGGCAGTGGTTTTTGCAATGTCGTGCTCTGAGGTTTAGGTGAATCTAATAGCTTTTGATATAATGACACTGTGAGGAGAAAGAAGGTAGGTTATTTACAGTTTCTCTTTGAAAACTTTTGCCTTACTATGTCATATAAGTAACTGTATGTGCTGAGAGACATGAAGGAGCATTGGAAGGGATCCAGTGTGACCTTTCCTCTGTTTTTGACACTGGATGGGATCCAGTGTGATCATTCCTGTGTTTCTCACAATTTTCCATCCATGAAAATTAATGTCTTCAGCTATCCAAAGCATGACGTTATTAGAAAAGTGGCAGAAACCTTAGTTGCCTTTAGGAGGACACAGAGATGATGCATCTTTCCATCTTAAATGTACTGGTTTTCAGATGCCACTCAGTGTTTTAACTATATAACTGTGGTGAGGATCCCCTCCAGTTAATGAAAGCATCTGATTCTGGTTATGCTGTCCTGGTTTGAATTACAAAAATGAAGATTTCAGTGAAAACTGAGATGTTCAGATGGGAAGGTCAGCTTTGCAGTGCTACCATGGTAGGAAGCCATACAGTAGTGATTACATCATATGGAGATGATGAGGAATTCCTGGGGGGCCAGACAGTGAAACTTCCAATCTGTGTGCAGAGGGGAGCAGTTGTGAGGTCTGGTGTCAAAGCCTTGGCTGGACTCAGCTGATCCAGGAGGACGTTAGGATGAGCATTACCTGAGATTGCAGATGATTCATAAATGTAAATTTTAAAAAGCTTATAAACCTTGTGAACATTAAACAGCAAGGTGGTGATTGAAGACCTTTGCAATGCAGCTTCAGGGTCTGCAGGTCTGAGAGAGGCCAGCCAGTGCTCAGGTAGTGTGTGGACACCGAGATGCGGACACCTGTGAAGGAGAGCTGAGCAGCTGATTATTTGCAAGGCAGAAAAGAATGTAGGTAAGAATGAAGATCACTGAAAATGGGAATCTGGCACAACCTTACAGCATCAGAGTCCACTGGAAAGAAGAGAGGAATGAGGAAAATATCAAGTCTGTGTAAGAAATAAGCAGAAAAGAAATTAAGGCGTGGTTTATGCCTAGTGTTTCAGGTTTATCCAGTTACTTCTTAAGCATCACCTGGTCCAGCAGCTGCTCTGAACGATGTATTCCTCTGTCCATGTGGATTTACAGTCAGGGGTCTGTTTGGATGTGTGGATCTGCTTGTGTAGGACAGCAGGCAGTGGTGTACCTTCAGCAGATACTTCATCTGTGTTTTTTTCAGGTTTAAGTGGACAGTTGTCCCCTCACGTGGGGCACTCGGGTCAGTAGCATTTGTGGGCCAAACAGGTGCCTGAGGACACCACTGCAGGACTGAGATCTTGGATGGCAGTACAAGGCCAAAGGCTGATAGCTGATGTGTGATGCTGGTCACGTGCATTTCTGTCCAAAGCAATCTATGTGGATGTGCTACCTGAATTATGCTGAAAATTCAGTGTTTCATGAATATTTAAAAGAGTGTGTAAATCCTACCTTAATTCTTGATTTCTTAGTTTCTTAAAAGATATCTACTTTCCCAGGCTCTGCTAGTTCTGTTCCCCAGCTAGGACTTAATAACAGATTATTAAATCAAGTCTCTTGTTGGTTTTCTGCATGTTAGGTAATCTTTATCGACACTTCTAAAGTATAGCTGTATTATAAATGTAAAAGCAAATGGCAGGCTGGGTTTTGCAAGGTGTGTTATTGGTGTTCCTTCGGTCCTCAGGCTGGCATGTTTGCCAATTTACCTGTGGATCCACAAAATGAGTAAGCCACAAGGGAAATTCCTGCAAACCAGTGAATTAACAAACATTTGTGATAGTAACTAGCTGCTTTTCACCGTGTGACAATTGGAGAACAAGAGCAGAAGAGTATATTTTGACATATTGATACAGACATCCGTGGGCTTTCTCAAAAACTTCTAAACCACCAGCCACGTCTGTGAAAGCCAAACTCAAGTGCTGAAACTTGTCATCATGGGAAATGCCCTTTGCAAATGCCTGCTTGTTAGAAAGGCAGTGCTGATTTTGGCTTCTAGCACAGGTGAAAATGAACACTACTCAGTAAAATTTTGCTTGCTTTTATTTTAGTAAGTATAGCTATGATTTAATTCCAGCTTCTTTTTAAAAAGTACTCTGTATTGCAGGAAAGAATGTGACAAGGATGTGAAATTAGTGCCTTCTTTTGGGTTGAAATACTTTATTATTTTTTGAAATCTGAGGGAAGACGCTACAGAAATCACAGAATAACCTCATTAACGTATGAAATAAATCATGAACTCAGAACTGAGGAAAAAAAGAAAATGTTTGCACATCTGGCTTACCACAGCAAATTTCCATATCTTGATCAGGAGAAGTTGTAAGCTGGAAATGGAGAAATAGAAGGATGAGAGTATGGAGATCTGATTTTCCAGCTGCATGGAAGTGTGTGCTCTGGACCTAGCAGAGGCTTGCAGATTTCTGAGTGCCATATTTCACAGGCTCTGGAGGGTAATGCCTCCTATGAGAGCAGCTGCTTTGTGCCAACATCAGTATGAGCTGTCACATTAGGTCTGTAATAATGTTACAGACCTTTAGGAGCCTTCAGAGGTGAACAACAGCAGGAGAAAAAAATGGAATTGTCAAATAATGTGGAACCTGTGGAGAACAGGGACATCGATTGTGCCTTGAGGTAATTGAAGATATGCAACTACTTTTCCTTTCAAGTTGTTTTGCAGGCTTAAGAGAGTAGGATCTGAGTCAGCCTTTGGGTAATAGGAGTCCTTGAGTCAAAGGATGCATATTTCCAGTGCTTCATAAACACCTTGCCCACATAACAGGAGAACAACGAGGTGCTTTTGGGCTTTTCTGTTCCTTTAGTAACATGCTTGGAATTGAGTTGAGTAAGCAAATGATGTTAATTCATCTTGCCATTTGAGGTCCTTGTGGAACGGAGTGGGAAAATGACATGAATGCATTTTAGGTTATTTCTATTAAAAGTGGAATTTCAGTGCTCTGGATCATGCAGAAATACACTAGTGACAGTTTTCAAATGTACTTTTTTATGTAGAAAAGATGAAGTGATCTGGGTGTCTTATTAACATGAATTGCAGTTCATGCATTGCAAAGGCCTTTAAATAGCTGCTTGTTTTGTCGTATCTGGCTGTTGGATCAAATAGACTGTCGAAAAAATATATTTTAACATATCAGCCTAAATTGCATTTGCAGGCTGTAAAATAAGGATTAATTTTTCTGATTTCTTGAGACCAGAGACAGATTTCATTTACTCTGCATCACCAGGATGGGTAGATGATTTTGCTCTGCATATGTTTTCTGTAGTTTTCAGTCCCAGATTTGGTTAAAAACCTGAACTGGGTTTTCTTTGAACTGCATATTAATAGAAATGAGTGTTTAGTTTTTTTTCATGTTAGCAGGAAAATAAATGCTTCCAGGAACTGTGCAGTTTGGGAAGCCTTTGTCTTTTTAGAAACAGTTTATGTAGTGGTTATTATATATTAATAACGGTGGAAGAAAAATTTGCTGCAGTAGGCAACTAGATAATATCAGCACTGGAATGTTAAAGCAAAAATTAAAGACAGGGAGGTAAATTTAAACTTGATAAAAAACAACCTGAATTATCTTTGATAAGTTTTACAAAACTGGCTGATCTCTTGCTTTTTTGAGGTAGTTCGCTTTTTTTAGCCGAATGAAGTTTGTCTACCAAGGAACCAGAAAAGTCAGTGGTATAAAGCCAGGATCAAATGGAAAATAATTATTTCAAGTTGAAAAGATCCAGATTAGTGAAATTTTTTTTTAAAAAAAAGGTAAAGAGGATACTTTAACAGCTTGGAATAAAAAAACCTAGTTCTAACCCCAAGAATTTAGTTCAGTTCTTCCTGAGAGCATTTGAAAAGCTTTCCTGCAGTACATGGGGCTCAGTGACACAGAAGTTGCCATGTATATGTCTGACACCTTTTAAGACATCCTGAAGGATCAGGTGGGTAAAATGGGAGGTCGCTTCTTTCTCAAGTGAAAGTGAGCAGTGAGATTTATGAATAAAACCATAGTCCTTCCCTCTGCCAGGCTTCTTTGGGGAAGGCATCCCTTCCAGATTGCTCTGTTCACTCCCCAAGCAGCCTCTGTGGTCTGCCTCACCAGTCAGCAGTTCACCACTGACCTTCAGTGGGACAGAAGTAAAATGCAGATGGTCTGCTTTGGGGCTGATGCCTCATGTGCTAATGTGAAATACTGAGGCACAAAATTATGGACAGATTTCCTTGGAAAGACAGTGTCAGTATTTATGTACGGTGGTATTACAGTTCAGAAATTCCCAAGTATGGTGTTTTCTGTGTCTAGCAGTAATATCAGCGTTACTTTTCAACTGCGTGAGAGGTAGAACAAGAGTAACACAATTTTACACCTGCTTAGGATTATTTGGACTGTGGAATGTGCGTCAGAGGATGTTGATTAGATTCATAAAATGTACCTGAATGCAACCTCCTGCTGTGTCTAAGTTGTAAGTGCTCTTCTGCTTAGTGAAACCTGTGTTCTCAGGTGAAATAGCATAAGAGCCCATCGCAGCCATCACAGCAAGGACGTAATTGAAAACCAAGAAGAAATACTGTGGAAAGAGATATGGGCTTTTTAAAATTTACGTGACTTTCTGCTCTGCACCATGTCCACCCTGTCTCACAAAATAAAACTGATGAAGATGCCTTCATGTATAAGGGCACGTGTAAAAGCACATAAAACTAAGCTTCCTTTCTCCTCCAGATTTGAAACAACATCTCACCTCTTAGGTAAATCCATTGATGACCGTCTTTCAATTCTAAGAAGCAAACTCTAAATGAGGTGGTTTTATTTTGCACAGAATAGTTAAAAATCTGCTGAGACAGAGAGGATGTGAGTAACTATTCGATGTTGTTGCTAGAGTGCTTATCACTCAGAGCAAGAGTGTTCACTCCAATCTGCTGGTCTTACCCAACAGAATGTTAGACTGTGTGTATGAGGAGGTCGTTCCCTTTTGGATGCTTTTAAAATGTGTTTCTATACTTTTTGGGGCTTTTTTGGAAGGAAACAAGTTATTTTACTTTTGTTGGAAAGCTTGAAAAAAGAACTGGAGTTACTGGGGACTGGAATGAAGGCAGCAGGAATGTGGGTTAGGTTTTTGGGAGAATTGCTTATCAGAACTTGGAGATGTCTGGAGGCTTCCATGAGCATTGCATTATTCACATTAATTACTCCTGGGCACTTCGAGCTTATGAGAGGGTTGGTTCTCTACTGTTGGGAGTAGGAAAGCAGATGATGGATGTATCAGGCTTTTATGAGCGATAGGCATTTATGATCCTTGCTTGCAACAAAGGCAGTGATAGTACAGGAGATAACTTCTTTACTGAATTTAGTGAACTAAACATCATCATTTCAGGAAAAAATATGTGAATATTGCCGTGGAAGACTTTTATGTTCCCTTCATAAATCATTATTTTTTTTTTAAATTCTTGAAAGTTATATGTGTCATGTAGCAAAACATGATGCACTAAAATTGTAGACCAGATTATTGAGCTCAATGATCTCCCAAGTGATACATTTTTCAAGACATTATGGTCACTCAGCATAGTTGTCATGGTAATTCCAGTCCCTGTTCACAACTACTTAAAACTCCTCAATATTCTTCCACAACCATTTGTGATCTTCAAATTGTTTAAAAAGGGAGTATTCCTGCTTTAGTTTTCCCATGGTAGTTAAGATATCTGTTCTTTTCTCTCTTTGCATCCAACTGTCAAAGTATGTGGAAATTTGCATTTGCATGAAGAGGTTTTTTGGTTTTTTCCCCCTAGAAGAGATTCTATTTTTACAAAAACTGTGGGAAGAGATTTGGACATTTTGGCATTCTAATACTACAGTACAACTGCTCTAAATACCTATTTTTAAAAATCAACGTAATGTCTTTAACCCACATTAGGGTAAAATAACATTAGTTTAGATATTATAGATATAATCAGTTCTATTATTGACTAGCATAACTAATACCAAGTACAAAAGCTTTATGGTGAACCCAAGCCAATAGGGAGAATGCTGCAATATATCAGGTAAAAGCAGTTCTTTTATTTTTTTTCCAGCATATGAAAACAGGAGTTCCAGATTTATATTCTGAGCTGAAATTTGGGAAGAGATCTGCAGTCATACTGTGATGCATCAATGTACTGGGAGCAAAATTATGGATGAAAGATTTAGAAATCTGTTGATTTTTGGAAGATTTGTGTTCTCTTTCAAGAAGATTAACCCATCTTAATCATTTTTGATTAAAATTAATAATGTCAAAAGTAGTGAAAAGATGGTTAAAAGCACAAGTTTGCAAGCAGGAAAATTATTTTCATAGGCTACTTTCTGGAGAAGTGGCAAAAATAAGAAATTTCACTATTAACAAATTTTACCATTTTACTTAGATATTGCAGGTTTTGCCTTATGAAAAGCCTTGAACATATTTTTATACCCAGAGGAGCAAATATGCATACAGACTTGTTTGGATATGTATTCTCAATTTTGTTTCATACATCTATTATATGTTCCTCCTTTAGGATTCCTCCTCCTCCTCCTCCTCCTGCTGCTGTTTTTTTTTTTCCAAGGTATTTTAAAGGCTGGGAAAAAATCGGGGCACAGATTTGCAGTACACAGCGCAGCATTTATGGAAATGTCTGATTTGCTCTGAACTGTAAATTCTAAATAATGATAAGTGGAATTACTGCTGTAATTATCTTTCTGTAGGGAACATTTCTAACTTGAAATATAAAGCCTGCCTATTAAATAACATTTATCAGAAATGTTTCCTTAGGCATACTTTTCAGAATTGTATTTTATTTTTATCTTGAGCAAGATCTGACTCTGCACCGTTTGTGTTAGAGACAGGGAGAATAACTAGAACAGGCAAATGCCTCATAGGCAACAGGAAAGCTAGTGGAGAGATGAAAGATGAGCTTCCAGCAGCTGCAGAAAGGATATACGCTTCAAGGGTGCCCCATAAGCCTTATAAAGCAATAAAGGAAAGAAAACAACATTATGAAGGGTCCTAACAGTCATAAAATTCCAAAAATGGCAAGGATTGCTTTCATTATATAAAGTGTTCGTTAAAGCTTTAAATAATGAAATAAACCCTTGACACTGAGAATGGAAACCTTCACTGTTCAACCAGCCTGTGTTTACTTTACAATAATCCAGGCCATAAAAGTAGTGCCGTGCAAATTCCCCGTTCCGGGGGAGCTCCGGGATGCCCGAGGACCACACAGTTCCCGGCTTCCAAGGCGCGGGGTCTCCGGCAGCGCGCCCGGCTCCTGGCCCGGTGCCACGCCGCTGGCAGGCACCGCTGCTCCCAGCCCGGCCAGCCCCGAGAAACTCTGAGTCACAAAATCCCTGGGATTGTTTTAATTGCCTTAAATTAGGTGTTTCGGGGTTCCATTTGAGGTACCTCCCCCCTTTTTAAAATTTCTTTTGAAGCCCAGGAGTATTCTGGGTATTGGAAAAATGTGCTGAAATCTTTGGGACCAGAAAGTAAGTGGGGAAACTCATTAAGGGGTCTTCTGGGATTCAGGGTGGAGATACTAAAAAATGGCTTCTATATAAAATTATTTGCTGTTCACATACTTCTTTCAAACAGTAGAGTTTGAATTAAAATGAAGCACTTGGAAGGTTATGCAGCAGATACTTAATTTCTCTATCAAAAAATGGGAAGAAATTATTTATTTTGAACAGGAATACTTTCAAAATTCAGAAGACCTCGAATCTCTTATGTCAGCCCTGTTAAAATAGTTTACCTTCTCTGTTAATAGCATAATCTGTTTAAATATTTTCTCCTGAATTAGAACCCTCTCTAGGAAAAATTATAAGCTTCACCTTATAAGTACACATGGAGCATCCTTCCTTATCTTTCACTGAAATTCAGCCATTTTCTGCTTTACTTGCAACAAATAGGAACAAAATGTATCCTTGGGGGAAAAAAGGGAATTCAAATATAGGTGGGTAAATTTGTCATTGAAACCTTTAAACTACAGCATAATCTCCTTAAAGGCACTTGAGCAGTTTTGTCATTTATGGCACTGGTTGCAGTGAAAGTATGGGATCCCTTTAATTTTTCTGCCCACTGCCATAGTTTGCCATTTGTTTCTCCATTCTAGTTCTGAGCAGTTTTCTAAGCTGCTGCTGTGGTTAAACATCATTTTAAAAAGACATTGGAAAAGAAAATTACTCCTGGTATATATTTTTGTGTTCTTGTACGTGTTACATGAGATGTATTTGTGGAGTTTTGGTATCTCTGTACTTGCACCCTCCAAAATGAAATCTTTTGTCTCTTGGCATATTTTTGGGAGACCAGACAGGGAGACTGTCTGCATCATGAGTGGGAGAAGTAAATGACTCACAGTTCTCTTTATGAGGAGCTTTGTTTCATTCAAATCCCTCTTGCCAAGATGCTGACACTGAATTTGAGTCATCAGCAATAAACAAGTCGTACAGAAAATTGAATCTTTAGAGGGGAGAAAATCATGGGCAAAGGAAAGACACTCACCAGCAAGCTCTGTGTTAGTCTGTGCTTGAGAGGAGTTACTGATTGCATTATTTCCCGTGGTAGATTTTTCCATAAGTGCCTTAAACTAATTCAAAGTCTCAACCTGAAATTTCATTTTGAAAACATGTATGTGTAGTGCAAACAGCAGCATCAGTCAGACTTCGAGATCACGGAGTATAAAATTCAGTTTTCACTGCACTAAACAAGGTGATTTTGGTCCCTGGTTTTGTCGTGAGCTTTTTACCTGTGCTGTGTCGCAAAAGGCTGAGATCAGTAAGAATTTTTGGAATCTTACAGGAAAGAAGAAAGATGTGGTGAAATTTAGCTTGTATTGGGTTTTGGGTTTTTTTCCCCCTCCCCTTTATAATGCAATAATTTTGAATAAATTTACTTCATATATCATGGTAGCAGTTCTTGAGGCCTGGACATGGGTTTTTTTGAAAGTGATAATAGATCAGCTAATAGGTATTTCAGTTGAAAATGAAACTTCTGTACTATATCAACTTCAAGAATTTTACTTTCATGAAAGCAGCACAGCACCTTATTTTTCTGTGGTACCAGTGTTTCTAACCACTCTCAGCTTTGAAAATGCAAATGCTTTAAAGAAGGGTGGAAATGCACAGATATTTTTATGTGGAAATATTTTCACATTTAATAACCTTCCCTTCAACAAAACACTAAGAAGTCAATAATTTGCTGATTACAAAATGTGTCTTTTCATTTTCGTTTTAAGGTGTGATTCAGTGTAGGACATGACATATAAATGGATGGAGCTGACTCATGGAGAGGCCTGGAAAGGGGATAGGATAATGGGAATGACTTCAACATTTGCAGGCATTTCTTACTCCTCAAAGTGTCTTGCCCAACGTGGAGTATCCCCAGGGGCTCTCTATCACCTGGTGTTCCTTTCTTGCTCGTGATGGGTTTGTGCTGTAGTTACATTACTCTGACCTGCCTGCCCCAGTTTTAGACCACTGTCTTTGTAACAAGGCAGAAATCCAGCACTTTTGAAGGAAAGAGGGAAACCCAGTAAATTTTCAAAGAAAACCCGAGGTCTAATGCAAACAGTAACAGTTGTGATGAGCATAGTCGAATGAACTTACACTCCAGAGCCGCTTTGCTAAATATAGCTACAGAAGACTTGTTGTCTGCGGGCGCTGGTGTCGGAGAGCATTGCCATCTGCAGCTGGGGAAGCTGCAGAAACAGGGGCACAAATCACAAATAAAAGAGATGGCAGTGGGATTACAGCAGAGCCCTGGTACTTGGCTCGACTGGGCAACCTTCCTCCTTGGAGGGGTGGATGGTCTTTCGTTCATGCTGTCCTTTTCATTGCAAATGTGACATTTTCCTCTTGTGCCTGGACAGAGTCTCTAAAACTTATTTCACTAGAAATGGAATTGTTTTGGTGAAAGAGCGTCTGTGTATTGCATGCCTGTTGTTCAGCAGTCCTTGGACAGCCAATTTTAAAAATGGAAAGAAGCAGGGTAACGTTTGCTCACTGTTGGTGTGTTCAGGTCTCTCAGGCTTGTGCTTTGCTCTCTCCTGCTGACCCTTGGGCACAGTACCCCCCAGGGAATACACCCATGGCCTCCCATGCTGGAAACCTGTCAGATCCCCAGTGGAGGGAGGAGGAAAAGAGCAACCTGTGCAGGGGAAAAAAACCTGAAGAGTGCTGATGCAAACAGGAGTGCAGAGAAGTGAATGCAGCCTGGGAGGAAGGGAGTGAGGGGGAGGGTGAGGGCTGGGATCCAGCTTTGGGATGAAGCTGAGAAGTGGCAGAGCTGATCAGAGTGCTTGGGAGCAGAGCCAAGGCCAGGGGATGGGGCGAGAGCTACGGCAGAAGACAGGCAGGCAGAGCAGAGGTCTGCAGGGAGCTGCTAAGTGGAGATGCCCCCTTTCAGCTGCGTGACATTATGTGATGGTGTCTTGTCCCTGGGACATCCATCCCCAGAGCACCCTGCAGCCATGTGCTCCTTCTGCTCATGCATGTCCTTGGTGCTGGAGTCTTGTCATCATCCTTCCATCCACGGCCTGGCCTTTTTCCTTAAACCCATTGCCAGCCTTGTCCCCTGCTCATTCCAGCCTGCCTCCCCAAGTTGTTTGTACAGCATTGCAGCCTGGCTTGGAAATGGCACACAAAAGCAGGCAGGGGTGTCATGAGAAGAGAGCTAGAGGGTGATGCAACAAGGACATCTAAATTTGCAGAGGCTTTGGAGAGTGAGTAGAAAACCCAACAATACTGTCTGCTCAAGGGACATTGTGGGTGAGACCTTTTCACCTCCTTCAGTCTGCTGGCTTTTCAAGAGAAAAGTTAGGTAAAAACAGAAAGGTACCATAAATCGTTTCTTCCCAGGGCGAGAAAGTATAGTTCCTGTTATCCTATTGATAGTCTCCAAAAGCCAAGACTAAATGCAGCATTGCACTGTGGAAGAACATGAGCTATGTGGACCTAACTGGAAAGGGGTTTGCTCCTCAGATAATAGATGAAAAATTATCACATTTGTTTGCAAAGGAAGGAAGGACATAGTCCAAAGGTCTTAGTATTGTGTTGAGAAAACAGAGTGAATGGTGATTTATGGTAAGAACAGAGTTTAAGCTCACCTAACCTTTGGCGAGGTGTGCTTAGTATGTATTAGAAGCTTACCTAATGAGTTCAACATAGCTTTGAGATGCAATAGTTTTACATATGTCATAATAATATTTTGATGGTTAATGAGATATTGTTTATAATCTAAAGTCAGTCTACCTGAAAAAACACAAATGAATATGAATAGCATTAATCCTGATAAATAAAGCATAGTACTTCCCTGGCCTACATGATACACTTGACTTCCTTCCACCTCAAAATGGTGAAAGTGATGCTACAATGAAAATTGTGGAGATTTTATATTTTACTTTTGCATGTTTTTTATAGTTGGTGACTTGGGAAATGATGGACATGATTATAGAAAGTTTAGTGATAATTCCAAATTAATTTGCTGTTTGATCCTGAAACTGAAATATTGTCATATTAAATTGTCTCAAAAGCTAATTTTATTGGTGATTTTTTGGTGGAGTCAAGGGTCTGGGGAAGGAGTCACTATTGTTTTTGCTCAGAGTAATTCTTTAATGGTGAACTTTAAAAGAGTGAGTCTGGATACCAATTTGAATGAAGGATTATTACTGACAAGAGATAACACTTGGTTTTTATCTTTCCCACTTTGGTGTCAAAGAAATTGCTTGTTCCTGTCATTTCGTTCTATTAAGGACAATATAGGTTTATAAACTAGTGGAACAAACTTTAAGGCAGGAATGGGTGCAGGTTGCATGAGCCACATTTGGAATGTATAGCTTGAGGTATCGATTTGCATGTGTAGGTATTCCCATGTGTGTGGAAGAGTTAACCAACAGTCAAGCACCTGTTGTTAATAGTTTCATATCTAAAATGGCATTGCCAACTTGCACATACCATAGTGGAGCTGTGGTTCCCCGTAGGGTATCTCTGCTGTCCTAAAAGAGCACTAGTAAAATAGGAAAGCAAAAATTTTGCTCAGGATATGTCTGGAATGCATGAGACTTTGGTGTTGATGAGCACAGGAAGTCAATAATAATTTGTTTAGCAGTAGTTTGAAAGAAAAATTAGTTCACATTTTATAATTTTCAAATAAAAGCAAACAAATTTTTTCATTAAAACATTTTAATGGAGTGGTATCTATTGTTACTGTCTGGTTTGTGAGAAGCTGATGATTACAACGGAGAGAGAGCTTGTTTCACTAGCTTGAACACATGCCAGAAGTGTTCAAAATGGGAAGAATTGTGCTTGAAAAGTCAGTGGGCTTGAACTTTAAAGGCTTAGGACCTCTTTCCAAGTCTGCCACTTTTTCCCTGTGTAAATATGGGAATGTTATCGTTTGAAGTGTTTCAGTCTCACTCTCCTCATTTAAAACCACAGATATTTTAGCCGACTTCTTTTGTAGAGTAGGTTGAGATATGGTAGTGAAGAGTATAGGTGTTATTTTAAGGACTGTTTTTGAAGCAGGGGCGAGAGGTTGGCTCAGGACACTGGCAGAGAGGTTTTGAGAATTTTGCCTCCTTAGTACTTACTGGAACCATTCCCAAGAAAAGGTGTTTCAGCAAGGCGTAGCATTTAAAGATGTTTTTATGTAGTTATTGATTTCAGACCAGCAGACGTTGGTGCTAATTTAGCATCCATTTACCCGAGCAGCTGGGATTGGAATGAGTGTGTTGTTCCCTTGGCGAGTGGTTTCCTTAGGTAAAGGTTGAGCGCAGGGATGGAAGAGCACAAACAGGCTCACGTTGCTGTGTCCAGCTGGACATTACAGCCAAAGCTCTTCTTCTTTTTGTGGTTTCCACCCTCCTAAGCCCTCAGTCTTTACAAATATACAAATCCAGTGTTGCAACTGAGCTTTAGCTGTGTGATGAGTCTCACAATAACAGATAGGCTTACTGAAAGGGCAGGGAATATGATGTTATTTTAAAAAGTCTTTTTAATTGTAAAAGCTAACAGTCTTTTTAGTGTCTGGAGTACCTTGTCTTGAACACAAGCACATATGCATGTATTAAATTCAGTATTTAACTCCAGACTCAGGACTGTATCTCCGCTTTGGTGCCAAACCTCTCCCAAACTCTAAGAAGACTAAAAGTATATGTTTTGTTCTACATGACTAATTATGCAACCTTTTTTGTTAGAAAACTTTTACAGAGAAATAATCTCTATATTAAAAAAAACCCCAAAGCTTACCTGGGGAAGCTTGAGACACAGTGAAGTGTCATTTTAATTGAATTTAGGAAATACAGATGTTTGTCTCCAAAGTTTTTCTTTTGATACTTAAGTGGAAAGCCAGACAAAGACTCTTTATGGTACTATTTTCTAGTGGATCTGTTGTAGATCTGTTTTGTTTTGGTTTTGTTCCTCAGTACTGCTCAGAAATTAGCTAAAACATTTATATTGCAGAAATGATATAGCAGCAGTTTCAAGTCTTTTGTGCCTTACATGCTCGATTAGAAAAATCCCATTAATGATAGAAAATGCTAATCAGTGATGTGTTTTGCCAGCCACTACAAACCCACGCATTCTATATAATCTATTGTTTATTAACCTAATGAAGGTCATTTCGGCTTTTGAAAGCTTGTGTGCAGCACACCAAAATGACTGTAAAACACTGTGCTGCTGGACTTTGGTGCTGAAATAGGTCAAGGTTGGATATTTTCTTGCCAGAATGACTCTGGCCTAAATTGAGTTTTTTCTAGGTGGAATGATCATTCAGGGCTTTTCATTTGTTCGTTCTAATTGTCAGGACAGACAAACAGTGCAGTGGTGGCTAAGCTGATGGTGCTGCCATTAAGCAGCTAGACACTGTCTTTATCCATATCTTATTGATTTCCCTTTTCTTTTCTTGGCAGGTGACATCACACAGAAGGGATATGAAAAGAAGAGATCAAAATTAATTGGGGCCTACCTGCCACAGCCTCCTGGTATGTGTATCTGTGCTTGCAATATATGAAGATGTCAAGTGTACGGATAGTTGCCACTGTAGAAATCTGCATCTCTGAAGAAATATATGTGGCAGAAACAAAGCTATTGTTATGCATAATAAGCTTATTCCATGCATTTTATGTGTATTTTTATATATATGTCTGCTTTGATGTGTGTGTACATTTTTTTACATACATTGTGGGTGTGGGTTTGGCAGTCATGTCTGGAAAATTAAATCAGCCTAGGCTTGTTAGAGAGGCATTGTTTTTTGGAAGGAATGCAAGAATCCAAAGGAAAATGTGATGTCCTAACTCATTAACATCTCAGCCACGTGAAGTTTTATGAACAGAAGTATGCACAAGAGTGGAAGAGAACCTTGCATCTTTGTAACTTCCTTCATTTCTGGATTTCCTGTCCAAGCCTCACTTTTGAAGACACTAGAGAGACCATCAATAACCCTGGAGTTCAGCTTGTCCTAAGGCATGTGGGCAGCTGACCTTTTACACATACCTGGTTTTAGTGTTAAGGGATGGGCTGCATGCACTTGCCCAAAAGGTGTAAAAATATCTTCAAACTAAATTTAATAATGTATTGCTTCATTGAATTTATTTCATATTTATATATAAGAACTTTCCAGAATTCTTTCACTTTTATGAGGCACTGGATCATGAAGTTCAGTAGTAGTTGTAGCTGTTGGTGTAGACCTCTCTTCCATCTTGGTCTCAGGAGTGTGCCCATTCATTCCTGGTCTCACTGACCCTATAGAGGCTCCACTTGGGCTTGGCTGTTCTCTAAGCCTTGTTTTTGTTGCAGGCCTCAGCACTAGTTTCCTCCCTCTTTTACAGGCTCCTTCCTTTTTAGTGGCATTGATGGGGTTTTATTTAAACTGCTCCTGTGTGAAGGCACTGCCTTGTTCTCTCTTCATCAGGTTTATATATATATTGTCTAGCTGCATAGCAGAATGCTGATTTAGTGTCTTTGGGTTTCACTTGGTCTACTCCACTGCTGGGAGCTCCACAAAAGAGATCAGTGTTGCAGACACCTCTGTTTTCTGAAGTCATACAGCCTGGTTTGAGGGTGTCTGTGACATTCCCGAACCATTGGGAGCTATTAGAGAATGAAGCAAATTACATCAACAGAATTACAATACCAGAGGTGCAGTTTATTAAATTTCTGGGTATTTATTGGTCTAACCCGACTATCAGACATCCATTAGTCTTCACAGCTGGTTCTCATGAGACCTGCTTCAGCAATCCTCAATGCAGCAGCACAGTTGGTACCAGAATCTGTTTATTTTCTTTTAGTTGTTACTCTCCTTTCTTCACACAAGCAAATAGAGCTGTTTCTCCAGACAGCTCACAGTCTTCTAGTCAAATTATATCCATGGCTGAAACTGCTGGGGATTCATATGCATGTAATGATGAAAGAGAGAACGTGGAGAGCCCTCACAGATTTACCTTTCAAGGTCTCTACTCTCATACTTAAAATTTGCATTGTAAGGAGAAGCAGAGGGATCTCTGTAAGCCAGTCCTACAGTGAGGTCCATTCAATAATTTGAAGAGGTCATGACTGAGAATGTAGCTGACTTAGAGCTGTTTTAAAGAGGGGACAAAATGGAATGAACATTTTCTGCTCAACCAGTTGCCGGAAAATCCCACACAAGGAATGTGGAATATGGAAAGTGAAGGAAGATTATAATAAGATCAAGATAAAAGATATTGAAATATTGTCCACTGTTTTCTTGTAAATATACTAAGCTCAATCCCTTACCTGATGGCTAAATGAGTTATTTTATTATTG
Organism: Platysteira castanea; assembly: GCA_013397175.1. Taxonomy (NCBI): domain Eukaryota; kingdom Metazoa; phylum Chordata; class Aves; order Passeriformes; genus Platysteira; species Platysteira castanea. The sequence continues at coordinate 726,602 of VYXC01006692.1, read as the reverse complement.
TGGAAGACACTGCTTCTACTGTATTAAAGTATTTTCCCCCAGAAACAGATACTATTTGTGCTTGGGTCTTTTGCTGTCTTTGTACTTTTTGTTTGTTTTGTTGTGTTACCTTTTGCACAAAACTTGAAAAGGTTCGAGTTGATATAATCCTTCTAAGACCTTACTCATCTGAACGGCTTGAAGTCCCTGCTCACTAGGAAGGGGGAGATGAATCCTTTCCAAGAAGAAGTAGGATGACAAAACAGATGCTGCCTTTTGTAAGCCCGTGTTAATATCTCAATAATCACATACATGACCAATTAGCCTTTTATTTAAAAACTGTTTTTGTAACCTGTTTTGATGAGGAATGCAAGAATTTATAAGCTTTGACGGACTTGGATCTTGGTGTTATAAGGGAATAGAGGTTTTAGAGGTATTTTAAACCAGTATGGAAACGAACATGACTTTTCGGATTGGAGGCATTGGGAAAGGGCAGGGATTTGCATTCTGCAACTGCATTCAACAAACTAAAGGAAATCCAAAGGCATTTCCCCTCTGCTGGGACACCCAGTCCTCCCACTGCACCTTTGCTAACATTCCTAAAGCCCATGTTGGCAGAGTGGAACATCGACCCGCGTTGGCTCCGTGGGTGTCCTGTGGTGTCTGTGCGTGCGTGTGCGTGTGTGCTCTACTGCATGGGGGCAGCAGCTCCACTCGTTGCTGTAACAAATGTAAAAAAACTAGACGTGAATTAATTAGTTTTTTTCAACTTGTTACAGCAGCGAATGGAGCTGCCGCGGTACGGTGTAGACTGCAACACAGTGAAGGAGCTGCCAGAAGAATGCTCCGCACTGCCAACATTGGTGTCTGTGACATCCGGGAAGCGGCCGCTAGAGAGAGAGCAGCCAGCACAGCAGGAAACCGGCCTCTCTTTTATTTTCGTTTTGGTGAGCACGATGAATGTATCTTTTCCAGTCCATATCTGTATATAATTGTGCCTCATCTGGAAGCCTCTGTTAGACACCTACATCAGTAGGATGGACATGGGGCTGCCAGTTGCAAGGCAGGACAACCAAAGGGTGACATCTGGAAGGCCGTTGCTGACTTTGTCTGCCTGAGAGTGAAGTGATGGGAAGGGAGAAGGAATAGCTTTTCTTAGTGACATTTGAACATATTAACACTTCTCTAGCTTCCATACCATGGATGCCTTGGAGGAGGTTGCATACAATAAGCTGGGGAAACACAGGAAGGCATGTGTTCCTAATTCCCTTTTTGGCACTGCCTTTTTACAGAGCTCTAAACAGGCCCAAGCTCACCAGATTCCAGAGGAAGCTGTAAAAATCTAAGCACCTCTAGTTCTGTGCTGTTTTCAAGTAGAGATCTCTTCCTAAGCTCTGCTCGCATCCAAGACATCCAGAAGCAGACTGACTTCTAGGAACCGGCATCAGGCTGGTAGAGCAGGCTGAAGGAAGAACATTCTGCAGGGCTCCATCTCTGCAGTGTGCACCCGCAAGGTATGACTCCAGCCATACCTGTAGAACTGTGCCCTTCCTTGATACCCTCTGGCAGGACCTGTGGCTGGTGGCAGTCATTCTGCTTTATCCCTGCATTTGTAGGAAGGCTGCAGAGGATCCACAGCCCCTCAAGACACCAAATTTTCTCTTGCCAACCATGTGGGCACATGGAGGACATCACACTTGCCTGCATGCTTGTCCACACTTGCACAGGCAGTCCAGACACGGTTTAAGAGATGGCTGGAGGGCAGATAAGATTTGCAGTTCTTGTGTCAGGGCAAGATATACCTGTAAAAAGATTATCTATTTCAGAAACCCTTCTCCACTCATTTTCAAACCAATTTGCTGTAACACTATGGAGGAGATCTGTATTGGATTCTGCCTGTGTTTGTATTTCTCCTCTAACACAGGGCTGCTCTAGGTCAGGTTCCCTCAGTCTGACAAGGTTAACTTCCTCTGCCTGAGATTTTTTGCAAAACGGGAAGGATTTAATGCAAATTGCAATTTCAGGTTTAACAGTGTTAATGATATAAAACCATGTGATAAGTGTAACCAGAAGAAGGGCTGTAGATATATATGAACACATGTACCTCTGTGGTCTTTTTGTCATGCTTTTTGGGATGCTTCATTTTAGAAAGGGAGAGCTCTTGCTTTTCAGAAATGAGATTAATGAAAAGTAAAGACGGGCAGTCATTTGGTTGATACTCCTCCAGGTGATGCAGGAGCTGGCTCTTAGGCTCCCTGTTTCTGACAGGACAATCCCAGAGAGCATATTGTCACATGCTGTACAGCAAACTTGCAGTGAAAAACGGGGGATGTGCCAGACCCACTGCACATCTGCAGGCTGACTCTGCAGTGCATGCACAGCGGGTCTGACACATCCAGATGCTGCACAGACTGCACATATGCAAAGGACATTTGTACTGTTCCAGCTGGGCTGTCGAACATCCAGAAATCCGAAATGGATATGCTGCATTTGGCAGTGTTAATGGGAGAAGGGATAGGGGGAGCCCCCTTTTTCTTTCTCGTTAAATCCCCACCTGCTTTAAGTCAGGGAGACAAAAGTACAGCTTTGTTTCCCCAAGATGCTTTCTCAGGATGTGAATTTGTAGCTGGAGATGTTCTGTGTGCAGAGTAGTTTTTCTTTTCTTAGCATGCCTGTGTGTCAGACATCTAAAATTAATAGTGAATCCAGACCTTTATATCTGTACATATACCCCAGTCCCTCTTGTGCAGTGACCTTTCTCTTACTGCCTCTGTAGAGGAGCCATGGCAGCCAAGGGCTGAAGTAACCATTTTAGCAGGGATTTACTTCGGAATAACTTTCGGAATTTTATCTTGATTCAATCAGTCAGTTCTGGGTAAGATAACGTGGACAGCTGCATGCACACTATTAAGAGAAAACATCCCTAGAAGGAAAAAACCTAAATTACCTGCATTCCCCATAAGCTGTGGTTTTGCCCAATTTGCTTCCAGTCTTTTGCCAGGAAATTTGATTATTCATTCACAGAACAGAGACAATGTTGTTATCAATTAAGCATTGCTTCTAACAGCTTAGACATGGGTGGTTCATTCTCTCTTAATCAAGTGCTGTGTCTCCACTAGATTGCTTTCTGTAATTTCCCATCATTGATACCACCAGTGTAGCTCTATTTGTAGTGTAACCATGTGGACCAGTCATCAGTGCTTTATTTATTATGGTTAATAAATCTGTGAGATGTGGTGCTTAAAAGGCACCTGCTGCTCCTTTCACAGGCCTAGAGACAGATCCCTGCACCTCCTGCTGCTGGAGCCCCAACAGCACCAGCTTGGGAACATTTCAAGCTATGCAGGGCAGAGGAGATAATACATTTGCACAGAAAATCCCTTTGCCTTACGAAAAAACAGTTTTCTGTAGAATTACAGGAACCAATTTCCATCGCCTGTCTTATTAGCATGACACATATTTTTAATATATATCTGTTACTTGTGCATATATTTCCATACCTTCTATGTGTATGTGTGCATGCCTTTGCTTTCAGCTATTCCTGCTGCTGAGTCTTTAGGCACTCCAAGTAAACTTGGTGTTTACAATTTCATTTTTACTTCCACAGACATTATTTGTATTGCAACATTATTTGTATTGCAAAGATTGCAAGGAAATGTTTAAACAAAACTTGATTCTGAAAAAATACTCTCATGTATTCATTTTATTAATAGTAACAAGTATTTCTATCACAACTGCCTTGCTAATTCTCAAAGATCTTACCAAGGGATAACCACGATGGGGCATTTGGAAGTGTATTGAGAACATGGATCTCAATGAAAGGCATAAGCATTGCACAGCACGTGGGCACATCCCTGAAACAGTGCGACAGATGTTTCACAGATGAGAAACTATAGCACATAGACAAATGCTTAGTATGTCTTCAGTTTAAAAAAGAATCTAGTTTTGAATTGGTGGATGCCTGCAGAGCTTAGTTTGGATAAAACAGAAGGTACTGGAAGCCTCTGAGAAGCACCCCTTGAGGCCATCACTTAAAGTATGATGGTTACTGTCTCGATTTTGCCACCATGACTGGGAGTCCAGTTACCATTTTATCATTCTTTGGGTTTTGATGGCATCTCTATTTCCTATTCTGTACCAAGACCTCATAATAGTAAACCTTGTTCAAACACAGAGCAGAAAATACTGTCCTTCACTTTTCAGTTTAATAGTAAGGCAAAAAACTGGTTGCAAGGGAAGAAATGAGTACATGATGAAATCAGCTAGAAATGCAGGTACTATTTCAGCACTCAGTGAGATGTTTTCTGGGGGAAGGATATTTTTAGTACATATCAGAGTTGGTGTGTTTTTCAAAGATTCTGAAGATTTCCAAGGAAATACCTGTTGATGTTCCCGGAGAACATCTGCAGGACATAAGAGCATAGGAGGAGACATGGAAGTGTTGGTCTAAAATATGACATATGGGTGAGGAAAGATGTCTCAGCCAGAGGTGAATGGTAGATGGTAGAAAGGAAAAACACCACTGAGGGCCTTAAAGCTTAACCAGTGCTGGAACAGAGGAGGTAGAGCCCATGGAGGTGTTTGAAGACCTTGGTGCCGCTGTCAAAATGAGAAACTGCTGGAATTCATAATGCTGCCCAAATTTGTATGCAATGTGAGTTGACCAGCCCTTTGGTGAATGTGTTTACTTCGTGAAAAGGTAGTCTTCTTCTACATATTCTCCAGAAAGAATCTTCAAATGGTGCACTGCAGCTGTGGGACTGTCCAAAGAAAAATGGAAATCAAACAGCACTTGTGCACTGGAGCTGTAATGTGATGTCCACATCACTGGGATAAAGGAGAGAAAAAAGAAGCCCATGATACCCATGCTAAGCTTGAACTGAAAGCTAAACCTTTCAAGGAAATGCTGGAAGGCAAAATTGAAATTGTAATAAGGAAAGAAAATCAATTTGAAGTATATTCATTGTTTTAAGTCAGGACCAAGAGTAAGCTCACCTGTGAAGGAAAAACTTTTAGTTAAACAAATCTAATCAGAAATAACATTTTTCCAGACTTACCTAGCAGAAAGTGGCTCCACTTTCCTGGATCTCTTTGGTTAGAAGTGTTGCATTTTAAATCTCCCTTGGCTTATCCAGTGAATTCATTACTTAGTTGTACATTTGATGGGAAGAGTGAAATGCCATGCTAAGTAATGAGTTCCGTGGGGATGGTGTGACATTTAGCCTGTTTACAAAATACACGCTGTGTTCATACCTGGCTTTACTTTTAAAGCTGAGCCATCAGCCATTGCATAGAAGCTCAGGAAATACTGTGAAGGGAAGGTAAATACTGTTTCCTAAAACTGCACTGCAAGCACTGTTTGCCTTCCTTCCCACTGGCCCTGGAGTTGTTTGGTTTATCCTACAGCTCTCTCTCCTGGGGGCACACACTGTAAGTTAGTTTTAGAACAATAAATGTAACCTGTGTCTAAGAATGCCTTCTATTTCTTGTCAGTTAGATGTTTCAGCTTTAAAATATTTTTAGATGCAAAAATTTGACACAGACAGGAATAAGAGATACATCGAAGCAGCTTGTCAGCTGTCATTAAGGAAACAATTGTCCTCTGTTGGAGAGGGCAATGCAGCTATTGCCATGTTATCAGCACATAGTGTTGCAATTTAGCTACAAAAAGAATAAAGAAAGGAGGAACAAGGAGGTGAAGGAAAAAAAAAGAGGAAAAAAAAAGAGGTGAAACCTGCTTCCAGCTGACAATTTTGTACCTTCCATGCACTTAAAAATAAAGCTATCCAGCTTGCAGAGGTATTGCTTAAATAGCTTTACTGAGGCTCTTGCATTTTTAGCTAAATTCAGTCAAGACAGGATCCAGCTTGAAGATTAGGACTTGTGGATTAATATATCTGCATTAAGTTGTCTACCTATGAACCTTATGTTTATGCTTTCCATTCTTATGTGAAGACATATAGTTACATCACTTGATGAAACCCAAAGAGCTTTTCAGTTTATTCCAAAGCAGATACCTCCACTGACCACTTGCACAGCTCTCTAGGCTTCATTTGATTTATGGAGTTGCCTGAAGATGGGTGTCTGATATTGTTCAGGACTTACTGTGGTACTGGAGACATCTGCACAAAACTGGAGACATGGAAAACAGGACTTAAAGGGGACAATGCCATTCTGGTCAAGCTGGGTATCATAACCCACAACATCTGCAAAGAAATCTGACACCTTTGTTTAGAATCCTGAGTTCTGGTCTAGGTCTCTGTTTTTCATAATGGGAGCTTATCTTAAGCACCTTCTTGTAGACACCTAAATATAGGTGTCTTAATCTGCGAGCTGAATCCCACATTAGGAGCTTTATCTTGTATTAGGAACACATCTGTTTGCTCCAGTGCACCTGCTGATGCCTGTGTGTAATGTGATGAGCATAAAGCACTGATTTCTCAGCCTCTCATACAAAATAACTGTGTTCCAAGCATATATATTTTGCTGAAATTCTTCATGGTTTGCAAAAAGTCAATCAGTAGTGCTAATCACACTTACCTGTTAAAGTCCTGCTTTAGCTGTAAGACTGGGGTAGACCATGGCATTACTAAGAATGATGCCACTTTGACAGTGATTGTGAATGTGTCTGTGCATAGGGCACTGGCATGACACTGTCTTTTCTTTTGGGAAAGCCATTCTTGCTTTGCCACCTTAAATTTAGGAATCGATCGAAGTATGGATTCTCAAGCCATTACGCCGCCGATTCACAAATGCATCTGGGCAAAGCTGCACTTGAACAAGCATTAGCACTTAACTCACGGACCCTTGTGCTGGCTGTGAAAGCTATCAATTTTTTGGGTTTTGTTATGTTCAGAAGTAGAAGTGAAAAAAAATATATTCTTGTTACTGCACTATACTGCTGGAGCCTTCTTGGAGGTGAACAATTCGGCTGTTAACACCGCTTTGTTATTTGTGGCAACACTTCACTGATTTCATGGTACTCATTATTCTGCATGGCTTTTACTCCCACCCATCGCTCAGGAATGGCAGTGTGTAGGTTCTTGCTATTGTGTCCTTTGTCTCACACCATCGCTGGTGCTGTGGGAGCCAGGGGGTGCACAGGAAGCCAGGATATGGGTCCAGGGAATCCAGCAAATTCATGCTGCAGCCCCTCCAGTAGAGAACTGTCATTCAGTTACTTGCTGTCTCTCCGAAGTGGGGCAGTGGCTTCTGTTTTTTCACCCTAGAGGAACATAATGCAAAGAGATGTCCCCACAGGTGGCTGGTGGAGAGCTTCTCCTCTGTATTTTAGCACATAATTAACTTCCTCATCTTAATTGGTGTTAGCAGTGAGCCAAATTCCCATGTCCTGCTCCACACTTGGGTAGGGGTTTATTCACTGTTCTTGTATATATGGACAAGTGGGAAGTAAAGCCATCAAATAATCCCCCAGATCTCATAAGACATTCTGATATTCTCATTTAGTTTTCTCTAGCCTTTAATGACTGCTGGGGCAGGATGATGAGTTGGGGGTCCCACTTTCCTGACTGTATGAAGAACCTTCATGTTGCCCATTGGGTCAAAACTGACTTAAAAGAACAAACACATGTACACAAAGTAGAAGGAAATAAAACTTGTTAAAGTGTGTCAGTTTTAAGATTAGATGAGAGACTTTTGTATCTGTGTTAAAAACACAATCACTGTAGTGAACTGGAGTAGGGAAGAACCCTTGGCAATGTGGGGGAGTGCTGTGGGCAGCGGTGCTGCCTGGCCAGTTGAGTGTCCTGCTGTCTTCTGCCACGGCAGGGTCAGTGTTTGATGCTAGCTTATGTGCAGTGTTTGTCTTATTCCTGGAAAAAGACGTTTGTGCACTGCCCACAGCCACATAAAAGGGACTTGAGGTGTCTCACAGTCACTAAGCCAGGAGAAGGAAGCCACAGGCTTGAATGTATTTTGTCAATGGCCTTTAGGGCTGCTTGGAAGATCTCCCTCCTACAGAAGTTGTGCACCTCTGAAACTGCTGCTTTTCCTCACAATTTAATTTCCCATCGATGTTTCTAAAGCCTATTGCCTGTGGTTTCGTTGTTTGGAAGATGCAGTTAATCCCCTTTTCTGGTATCATGATGATGTTATACTGCAGTGGCAACATCTCAATTATCTTTGTTTGTTTTTCTCCACATGACATTGCCCTACACAATGTCACTTGCCATGGGAAATGTGGCACTGCTTTCTTAGCAAAACCTCTGTCACACAGCATCAGTGTTAGGTGTACAGTTTTTGGGTGTGTTTTTTTAGGATTTTTGTGAATATGTATGATTTCCAGAAATTATTTCATTCCTGATGGTGTAGATAAGGACTGAGATGAGTAATAGTGCTTTGCATTTCATACAGACTGAAACATAATTTTTGGAAAAATTTCAGCCAAAATTAGTTAAATTATTAACTGTGTATTGCTCATTTTCAAGGTGACTAAATAAAGAAGGAAAAATTCTGGATATTAAAGTGAGGAGAAAGTACTCCTTTTGATTATTTCAGTGATTTAGAAGTCAGGTTCACCTGACTTAAAGGGAATATTTAAAAAAAAAATATAAAGGGAAGTGAGAGCAAGTGAATTTATACAGTACTATAGTGTGGAGACAGAGGAGTTAAATGAAGACATTTTATTTGATTTAAGAGTGAGAATTATTAATCACAATCTGAGTAGAGGAAAATTTATGGATTCATTCTGTCTTTTCGGCGCCTATGAGATTTTACTCCAAGCATGTTTTTTAGGCAACCAGCCATTTCTCCACAAAATCAAGGCAGACTTGACATTGCTGATAATCCAAAGATTTAAGAGAGAAGCTGGATTTTGAGTGCAGTTTATTTTCACAAAGACATAAGCATACAATGCCAGCTTTTTTCAAAGATGCTTTTTAAAGAGTCCATTGAAACCCAACTGAGACTGATTGAAGTAATCACAGGATTTTCGTTTGGTCTCTAGTCTACGTATAAATTCTTGTTTCCACAAATGTAAACTCTTATCCCTCTCCAATAAGCTGGCATTGAACCATTCAGAAATAGTAGTGGGGAGTTCGTACATTATGTTTTAATCGAAAAACATGAGCATATTTCCAAGCATTGTTTTGTTGAATACAATTTAAAGTTCTTAGTCCTACGTTTGAGCCCTAAGGGCAAGGGGCCAGTTTTACTTCTGTTCTTACACTTGCACATAGTGTGTAGCTACTTCTTAAAGGTGAAAAGCATGGGAAAGAATCTATTTAATTTTGTCAGGTTCTCCTGGTTCTTCATGTGTGTTCCTAACACACTCAAGGCTCTGTGCTTTTTTAGCTCAAAGCTAAATGCATCAGCTGGCCTTGTCTGCTCAGATTCTTCTCTGGAAGAGAGCAGGGCACCATATGCCACTTTTACAGATGCAGGTTTGCTTTCTTTTCCTATTGTTTGTTTGAACTTTCCTGCTTATATCATTGCCTTCACTCATATCTGGAAGCTTTCAAGGAACATCAGTTTCTAGAAGTATGTATATGTGATGCTGAGGTTATGTTACTACTGTAGTTTAAGAAGCTTTCAAGAAAATACTATTAAAAAAAAAAAGCAAATTCACTATGGGAAAGGGATTAATAAAAGGTTTGAATCTTAAAATACTGGATGTTTAGTCTCAGCATACTCAAATGCTGCAGGTTTACACAGCTATTTTTGTTGTTTTGCTGGAACTGGTTACTATTTTCAGCCTGGTTTGGTGTAGTTATTGTTTACTTTCTGAGCACTGGTAGCTAAAAATGACTATAGATATTGCTGTAGTTCCCTTCCCTCAGGAACAGTTTCCACAGGTTAGTACTGTGTTGTCACCAGCTGACACCATCTAACCAGATGAGGTTTTTATGATACACACTGTTTTCCTAGGAACCAATTTGCAGGAAAGTTTAAATATCCATTGCAGTGGAGTCTGCCTTTATTAGCTCATTAAAATATTTCCTAAATACTGCTTTATGAAAAGTCATCTGTTTGTGGAAATAAAAAATGCCAAGCTTAGTGTCTGTTTGCTCTTTCTGTGTTGTCCATGACCCTGGAAAAAAGGTTTTTTAGAGAGAATCAGGAAAATAACCACATCAGAAAAGCTGACCGGAGGCAAGTAGTGTGTAACCAATTGACACGACGTGCTTTAGGCACCGAATGTTCATTTTCTACTCGTAGTGTATGCTGAACTCCTCCTCACTATACATCTTCCAAAATTCAATCAGAATGAGCTGTTTGGTTTTTTTCATTAATGCAGGGGTGGACCAGGCGTTACCACAAGAGCGTCGAACTCCTGTCACTCCGTCCTCTTCCTCTCGGTATCACCGTCGCAGGTCCTCAGGGTCACGGGATGAGCGCTACAGATCGGGTGAGTGCAACTGGAGACTTTTGAAATGTCTCATTCTGTTCCTCGCTTTTTTAAAAAATAAGTTTGTTGTAAACTCATGTAGCTATATATGGGAAACATTCATTGTGCAAATACAGAGACACTGTCCAAGTGTGCAGGGGTGGAGTTACAAAGCCAAGATACAGCTGGAACAGGATCTGGCAGCGAGTATGAAGGGCTGCAAAGACGCCTTCTACAGGCACGTTAGTGAAAGAGGGAAGAGTAGGGAAAAGATGCTGAATGGGGCAGGAGACGGGGTGACAAAGGGCATGGGAAAGGCAAAGGTAATTCATGTAGCCTTCGTCTTGGTCTGTACTGATGATATTTGAGTTCTGGTATCAAGGCATCTGAGACCAATGGGAAAATCTTGAGCAATGACAACCTACCCTCCATTAAGGACAATCAGGATGGGGAATATTTGAACAAACTGAACTAGTAGAAGTCTGTGGGACATGATGGGGATGCATCACGGACCAATGTGATTGTCTGACAGTTGGGGGAGGCTTCTGCAGACTGAGAGAAAATGAGGTTCATTTCTGTCTTCAGGAACAGCAGGAAGTAGAATCTGGAAAACTACAGGCCAGCCAGACTCTTCCTGATATCTTGAGCAGGTGGTGGAGCAAATAATGCTGGAAGTTCTTCTTAATTATATGGACAAGGCAGTGATTAGGAGTAGACAGCATGGATTTACAAAGTGCTCTTGGTAGGTTGGTCAATTCTTGATCAGCCCAATAACCTTCTACAATGAGATTACTTCCCTGGAGCTTGAGAGAAGAGCAGTGGATGTTGTATGCTTTGACTTTAGTGAGGCTTTTGACAGTGTCTCTCATAATATCCTCTTTGACAAACTGGTGAAATCTGGATTAGGTAAGTGGACAGCAAAGTGGTCTGAAAATTGGCTGAAATATTGAGTTCAGAGAGTTGTGATCAGTGGCACAAAGTCCAGCTGGACACCAGCTGACCTTGCTGGTGAGACAGTGCCCTGTTCACACACTGGCAGATGATACCAAATTGGAAGGAGTGGTTGATATACCACATGGGTGTAATACCATTTAGAGGGATCTGAGCAGGCTGGAGGAGTGGGCAAACAGGAAGCTAGTGACGTTTGACAAAGGGAAATGCAAAGTCCAGTGCCTGGGAAGGAATAACCCCTTGCACTTGGACAGGTTGCTGGACAGCAGCCTGGCAGCAAAGTCGTGGTGGACATGAACTAGGAAGGTGCTCTTACGGCAAAGAAGGCCAAGAGCCTCCTGGGCTCCACTCAGAGGAATGCTGCCAGCAGGTCAGGAGAGATGATCCTTCCCTCTGCTCAGCACTGGTGGGGCACACCAGGAGTGCTGGGTCCAGCGCTGGGCTCTCCGGTACAAGAGGGATGTGGACATACTGGAGTGAGTCCAACAAAAAGACCACAGGTGATTAAGAAATAGATCCTGTAATGTGTGAGAGGCTGAGAGAGCTGGGGCTGTACAGCCGGAGAAAGCTCGGGGGGATCTTATTCCTGTGTATAAGCTACGTAATGGGGGAGTTAAAGAAGCTGAGTCAGACAAGAGACAGTTGGCAAAACCAAAATATGAAGAATTTGATTTAAACATAAGAAAAAGCCTTTTTTTTCTCTAAGAGAGGTCGAGCACTGGCACAGGTTGCTGAGAGATGTGGTGTCTCCATTCTTGGAGCTATTCAAAACCCCACTGGGTGTGGCTGCAAGCAGTGTGCTGTAGATGACCCTGCCTAAAGCAGGGAGTTGGACTGCATGGTCTCCAGAGGTTCCTGCTGACCTGCTCCAGTCTGTGGTTCTGTGGCATAGCTGAATTTTACTGTACTGATTCTAGTTCGGTAATACTATAAGAAAAATATTTAATTTGCAGTATAGCAAGTTGGGAACATCATTATGCCCTGAATAGAAGCACTGATTAAAGGAAGATAAAATTAATTTCAGAGCTGAACAGAAGGGTAAAAACTCATTTCCAAGTGAATGGGATCCAGCTTTCTTCGTGATACTTCTCCAGATATAACACCAAGGGAAGGAAGTGATTGGTTTAAAACTGGTTTATGATGGCTTCTCACAAGAAGAAAGACATTGAGGTTCTGGAGCATGTCCAGAGAAGGGCAGTGAAACTGGCTAAGGGTCTGGAGCACAAGTCCTGTGAGGAGCAGCTGAGGGAGCTGGAGGTTTTTACCCTGGAGAAAAGGAGGCTCTGGGGAAACCTTATCACTCTGTACAACTCTCTGAAAGGAAGCTGGAGACAGGTGGGGTTCAGCCTCTCTTCACAAGTAACAAGAAATAGGACAAGAGAAAATGGCCTCAAGTTGTGTCAGGGGAGGTTTAGATTGGATATTAGGAAAAAAATTCTTCACTAATAGAGTTGTCCACCCCTGAAAGTGTTCAAAGGGCATGTGGATGTGGCACTTGGGAGTGTGGTTTAGTAGTGAACACAGTGGTGTTGGGTTAGTGGTTATCTTTTCCAACATTAACAATTCTGTGATTCCATAAAGGAAAAGTGAGCTCTGAAACTTCTTTACTCTTACCTTTGAAGGTGAAAACTGCATGTACTACACCGTAGCAGGATGAAGAGAAGGTGTGCTCAGCAGTTGTTTGAACTGCTTCAGAGGCTGCTGCAGTATGAGCATCCTTCTCAGATAGCAGCCTGAGGCCATGGTTTATCTGGTGCTGCCTCCCTTGCAGCTGCAGAGTAAGGGAGCCATAGACAGCAGCACCCATCAAGCTCTGTGGCAGAGAGACCCTGGTGAGCTGAGAGTCAGAAGCCACGGCCTGATGGTTATGGAAGGTCTCAAGAAGAGTAAATTTGACTGTGGAAGCTCTGGATTGTGTTTGAGAGATGCCTCTTGCTGGATGCAGTCAGACTCATTGTGCTGACACAACTGGAAAACTGTGGAGAACTCCTTATTAAACCTTTTGTAACATATCTCTGGTTCATTCCATTAGTCACAGAGCTTGCCAGTCCCATTTAAAGGAAAATTAAATGATAAATGTGGCAGAGAAAGTTCATGTGTGTCCAGACCATTCTGATAAATTTTTATAACTCCCTCCTCCCCTCAGAAACCCTGGGTTCACACTGTAGATGCTGCCAATTTTTTGTTGAATAATGTTTGTGGTATCTGCATAATAATTCCTTGATATATAAGCTCCTAGAAGCTTCTCCAACATTACACTATAAATGGTCTGATTTCTACCCAGTGTTTTTAAATAGGTAAAAAAATACTATTCCTGAGCTTGTCTAATTTGTGGGCATGCAACACATGGTTCTCAAATCTCCAAGCTGTGACTCGCGAGAGCAGTTCTGTTAAAAACATGTGCATTTGACTGTGAGTTGGAAGTCGTCTGCTTGAGCTGTGCTTGCCATTTGTAAACTAAGATGTCGAGTCAGTTTGGGGATGGGCAAAAGGAGACATCACGTGCACCTTCACTGTGTGCCTCTTCTGAGACCCCAAGAGTGCTCTCTGGGTTGGTTTTGCTGCCCCTCGGTTTGTTGCTGCCTGCTGCCTTAAAAGGAAGACATTTGTTCAGTGAAATGGTACATAAGGTCCTGTCTTAGGGATGGGAAATGGTACATAAAGTCCTGTCTTAGGGATGGGGTGAGTTGCAATTATGTATATATATATATATATATATACACATATATATAAAGACACAAATGTCGTTGCTGAGAAGAAAAGTAAGAAATTCAGTGTAAAGGGCTGTTATCTGTGCCGGAGTATCACTTTAGGCGAGTCAGGACTATACTATAAATTCAGATCTTTCTTGCTGCTCTGAAAATGTCCTCAATGTTAAAAGTGAAAACTTGACAGTATTTTGGGGACCTGCGGCAAGGCTTTGAATTCCGAGCTTAGTTGCTGTATAGCATGACTCCTCAGCAAGTCACTGAGCTCTCCAGCAAGTTGGTTTCAACAACTCCTGCATCTTCACTCTCTCAAAAGAAAACCAAATGTAGCAAATGTCAGTGAAAGTAAATCTAAATATACATTTCAATTTTGAAGAGTTATCAGATCATCTCCAAATTTACTTTCAGAGGAGCTTTTTTAAGATACAGTACAATGTTCCTACCCTGACCTATGTTCTCTCCTTCTATGTATTGCCCCTCTGACATCAGAAGTCTGTTTCTTTCTTGGTCTCTTAATTACTCAGTTGTTACTGTGGGTTGCAAACCTGCAAGTCAGATTTCATTCTGGTTATCTTGCTTTCAGATTCAGATTTGCTTCAGGTAGAAGTCTTTGTTTCGCTTGTTGTTTTGCTGTGCTTAGTACTTCAGCATCTCTGCTCTGATCACACTGTGATTGTTAGATCCTAGCTGTTACCCAGTTGGAATGTTTGTTATCGTATTTGGCACATCTACTTGGAAAAAGCCCAAAACAAAATGAATGCACACTCTTTAACCAATAAGGAATTCACATCAAGGAAAACATTTCCCTTCCTTAGTGTTTTTGCACAGTTTATTTCAATTAGCATCTGCAAACAGATCTCCCATTCCAACTCTGATCAAAGTCCTTTTCTGACTCGTCTTGGTAAGGTTTTCCTAATTGGAAGTCTAAGGTTCTGAGAGTCATCCAGTTCTCCTTCCATGCCTTTGCTTTTTACGTGGGTTTACATGTCAGCACAGATTGTTTAATGAACTCTCGTTGGAGACTCAAAATCATTGCTGCCACTAATATCACCTTCAACTTATTTTCTTGTATTATGCAAAATGTCACACTGTGACATTTTAAATCCCTACCTATTTTCTTACTTCAATCTTTTTTATTATTATTATTTCATTAATGTTGTAACTGATTTTTTCAGCACTATAATTTTGAAAGCCTGGGTTCTATGATTTTGTGTTTTAAATAAAATTGACACTTGAGTTTGTGGACACTATTTTTTTCCCTAAATGTTCCTGGTAATTTTTTGTTTCAAGATAATTTGATTTTAGAATTCAGCCTACACTGGAAATTTGCTCTAATTCTTTATAACTGAAAAAGTTTAAAATTTCCTGGCTGCTTCTTTTTATACAGGAAGGGAGCCTGAAACCACTGTGTTTCAAAGTGTCAGCTTTGATCATTTTTCAGATGTCTAAAGAAACAGATAATGCTATAAAGTGTAATAACTGAATTAGTGCAGGGTTAAGCTATATCATTCACTTTAGACAAATGTGGCAAATAGTTTAGCTGATATTAATCCAAAAGCATTCTTTGATTTGTTTACTACTGAATTAAAAAATCCCTTCGTATTTACTCACTTAGAAACAGTATTTGGAAAGGTTTGCCCAGTGTAGATCATGGCCATGTTTTTCTCTTAGCAACTGCCATTCCTTATCCAGTGCTTGTAGTCTAACTTTATCTGGGGGCTCAAGATGACACTGAAGCCAAATGCTGTAGGCTGGATCAGTAACTTTTGCCAAGAGGCTTTTCTGGCCTAGTGGGTTTTCAGGCAGGAAAGCTCAGTCAGAGGAAAGCTGGCTTGCACAGCACTCGTGGCTCTGCATGCAGAATAGATGTCAGCATCAGGCTTGGTCTCCTGATGGGACTGCAAAGTCAGGCACAGACTGGAGTATGAGTTAATAATGGTCACGTAGCTGCAGTTGGCCATGTAGCTTTTGCTTCCTCAGTGCCATTTAGAAACTAGGTTTCTTGGGTACTTTTGGAAACTGCAGATCCATGGATTTGGAATGGTGCATTGAATTAAGGAGATAGGAATTATGTGGTGGAGTGGGCAAGTGGGTAGCCTGAATAGCCTAGCCTTCACACTCTTGCCGTGCTGTCTGAATGAGCTAACTCAGTTGAAGACTGAGATTTTTGGAGGCTGTCATCCTTCCATACAGTCACTAGGGACCTATTTGCTTGCTGGTAGCAGTGGCTGCATTCTGCTCTTGCTAACACTGAAATCCCCCATAGGAGAACCTGAGGTTTCTGCCACCATGATTTAAAAAGCCATCATATCTGCTGTCTTGCTTTTGGAAGAATGGTCTTAACTGATTTGGTGCTTAAACAGAGAGCTGTAACTCCTCCACAGTGTAGCCCTGCGGTGGCTGTCCTGCTGGAGCCGGGCCCCTTGCCGGTGGCTGCTGTTGTGGTGGCCAGAGCTGAGCTGGGCTCTGCTGCCACGTAAAGGCTGCAGTGCAGCACAGCAGCAGCTGCTGGGGCCCTGCCAGGTGACAGAGCCCATGGGCAACTGGGCAGGTCCTCGGGATCAGAAATTGTTTTCTTGGTCACAAGAATTCTCCCCCAGTTCTTTGTTTCCCAGCCGGTCGTGGTCTGTGGGGCTCAGAAACTCTCCCTCAGGGACCTTCAGCACCTTTCTGGAGAAAAAGTATGTTTATCCTCCCTCAGCTGGGTGTTCAACACTCAAAGAACTGAAACATCAGGTCCTTTCCAACTTCATTTTTCCAAAAGGACACCCTGTGACCTTTAGATTAGGCCAAAGCAAGAAGCTTGAATTCTCCATCCCGTTGCTGAAAACCAGAGCACCTTCTCATATGCCAGGACCTGGCTTTTACTGTTTCCACACTTGTCAGGAAAGAACCCCCACCTAAAGCCAGAAGGTATAACATAAAAAATGTGTACTAATAAAAATTAAAAACTAAAAAAATAAAGCAATATTAATTGATAGGGAATGTGATGTAATATGTTCAAAGGTACATGCATGTGCTAGGAATAAGATAGTGTCTCTCAGATTTCTACTGCACCAGAATTCTCCTCTGATGAGATAAGGATGGAACAAACGGGTTGGGCCAAGGTATTAAGTCTCTTGTTTCTCGTGAGCTTCGTAATAGGCCTTGAAGATGACCAGAGCATGGAGCAGTATAATCCTTAAGAAAAATGAGACCAACAAGCTCTAAAAACTGAGTTTTCCAGATGTCAGGAATGATATGGGAAGTAGCAGCATAAGTGAAATTGTGCTGCCTCTGTGTGTGGGGGTTCATGGTGTCCTAGAGGAAAGACCAGCAAATGAGAGCACGTGCACTGCATGAACTTGGTGGACAGATTTTAAAAGGCACAGCAGCAGGTGAGCACAGAGCTAGGAGCTGAGAAATGGAGCGTTTTGAGAAACGCCTTTTGTGGAATCAACATCTCTCAGCTGGTAGCATGGAGGAAGGGTACAGCCTGTACGGTGGTTGTGGTACCTGCACTCCAGCTGGGAGAGTACCTCCCTTCTCACACTCTTCTGCTGATTTTTTTTTCCCCATACATTTAGTTTGTGGAGATGAGAAAGAAAAAATTGGTCTGGTACACCTGGAGAGCTGCCAGCCCCTGCCCCAGAGATCCCACCACTGCAGGGAACAGCCCATTTTCCAAGTACACTCAGCACTTCTTTTAAGAGACATCTTAATATAGGAGATACTCTGAGGTACTGCCAAAACAAATGCATCTTAACTACAGATCTCACAGCTCAAATTCCTGAGCACCTTTCTCACCCTGGTGTTCAAAGGGGAAAGGACAGAACAACTTATACTGAGCACGAGATTGTTAAACCTCAGAAGAAATCATCCGAGGCCAGGTTTGAGGGTCATTTGAAATAAGGTACGTAGGAATGAAAGAACATTCCCTGAAGACCCAAACCCTTGAGATGCTGACCCCAGACCTTTGGTAGCTGAGCTGCTCTGCTCTAGCCGTGTATTTGTTCTCATTTATAATGAGGTAGGTGCCTGTATGAACCCTAACAAAGGTTGATGGCGTTTTCTGTCTTTATAGCTTGCCTCATGGTGATTTGAAAATCACCATGCAGCTTATATTTTGTGGTTTTTGAAAGGACATTCAAGATCTTGCTCTGCAATCCTGCCAGGACTGACAAAAAAGAATTACACTATGAAACTATGTGAATTGTGCATGGTAAAGGATGGAATGGGAAGATCTGAGAAATCGTTTTTACTGAACCCTCATCATTTAGCATTTCTCCAAAGAATAAGGAGAAAGGAAAATATGATTAATGTGCTATCTATTAGGACAGGACTGCATAGAAGTACTCATGTGGCTTGTCGTAAAACAAATAGTATTTTAACCCTTGAGGTGATTGAGGGTTACTTGTAAGAGTTAATTTGAGATCATTAACCTGGCTGTAAACAGACTTATTCAGAAATTAATTAATCTCCTATCTGATTTAGCTTGCTTACAAAGTTAATTTCAAGCTACAACTCAATCAGGGCAAAAAAAAAAGTTGAAGAAAATCTCTGGCAAATATGCAATTTATATGACCACATCCTTGCTTTTGACCCAGCAGAAAAGGTTTGTGAGCGTAAGTATAGAGCTCTTGAGGAAAATTCTTTGAGGATCTCCAGAGAGAAACAAATATAAAGTTAGTTTAGTCCAGATTGCATAGTAGGGGAGCCTGAGATGAGATCACTGTGTGAAGCTGACTTCCAGATTGCATTACAAATGGGATAATAAGTAAATGGGGGGATGGAAATTATTAGTGAGAGACTCGCATGTTGGGGTTTTATTTCACTTCTGAGTAGAGTTAATATAATTTTAAAACTCAGAGTTTTGGGAAAAACATTTTAAAATTAGCTTTATTATAGTACCTGAAGAATCCAAATTAAAGCAGAAACAATGCCTTTCAGCAAAACCAGCAGTGGAGTCATAGAGAGTTGAGTCTGCTGTTTTGGTGTCCTTTGTTTCCAGCATCTAAGCTCTGTGTTTCACAGCCTGCCCATACAGCTTTCCCAGCCTCATGTTGAGCCCTTCCTTCCACCCAGAATGATGGATTACTGCCATGCCAGCCAAAGTGGGAGATGACAGCCCTGCTTCTCTCCTTTTGAGTTAAGCTTTCTGACCACATGAGAACATACCAAGCATCTGGGTTGTGCATGTGTGCAGCAGGTGGGCACAGAAGATGCTCGGGAGGTGCTCGGCATTGGCTGAAGGAGGGCACAGCCCTTCGTGGAGTGCACAGAGCAGCTTCTTGCACCAGTGGGGCTTGTTGGCTGCAGCATCCTTGAAAAGCCAAGTCTTTTCCAGTGGCACATTTATGGGAGTGCACATCTTTTCTAAACCACTGACTTTCCAATGCCAAAAATGGTACAGATCAACAAAATTCAGCCCCAAAATTAATGAAAAGACAGCAGAAGTTTCCCCTGCTTATCCATGTATCCCCAGTTCCAAGTAAAGCCAGAGGCCTAGTATATACACCTTAAACATCCCAATGACTAAAACTTGCACACATAAGTTGTTTTTTGAAAGGTAAGCAACAGTTTATTTCTGCTAGTAACCTCCACAGCCCTCCTATAAATGAGAGTCATCTTAGAGCAGCTGTTCTTGCATTCAATCGTGCGTTGACTGTTGTGAATGCCATATTTCAGAATTAATAGCACACCTGCTTCCAGATGGAAAGAAATTAGGTGTCACACTGTTTGGGCCATGTGCTTTCCTATCTTAATACCCAGAGAGATTGTGAAAGTATTCTGAGACTGCTTCATTATAGCATCACCCACAGCAAAGATCTGTTATTGTATGGACTCACTTACTTTCACATTCCCAGGGGTGAGATGATTTCCCAGGGACTGATCTGTGTTGGATGAACACAGCAACTTTTATGAAATCACTTGCCCTGTATCTGCCTGAAAATAACTCAGTGCTGTCAGCCCAGGACAACCAAAAGACAAAACCCAGCTGTAATCTGTTCTGATGATGCCACATTTACCATGTTTCACCCTCTTTAGTATGTCCTGATTGCATTTCCAATAAATGTAGCTACCAAGTTATCTCTGTTCAGAGTATTTACAAGCCACTTATTAGGAAATGAATTCTCAGTGTGTCCTTCGTTTCCATGGTAGCTCTAACAAAGGTCTGATTAAACTCATAAGCAACTTACATGCTTTCAACTACCAGTTTCCTGTAAGACAGCAATTACCAACCTTCTCTCTGTATAATTACTTAGCATACAATTGCTATACTTAGCATTGTCTTATCCAGCATTTTCAGCCAAAATTCACCTTTGATAATGCTATTTTCCTAAAGTATCAGCTTTCTCCCTGTAATAACTAGAAATTGTTTTGATTATTTTGTTGCACTCTGTGTTGATGCAGCAGAAAATTCCCTTGCTCCCATTGCCTCCTCTGTCAGTTCTTCCAGCTGTTTTCCTTGATGCCATCCCAGATGCTTGCTTCCCTGTGACAGAGATTTATTTGTGGTTTTCCTTATTTGTTAAATGTCTGACTTCAGGGCTGATCCTCTACTGCAATATAAATAAGACATAACTATGTATTATATGTACATAAATAACCTCTAATTAAAAATCCTTTGGCATTTTCAACTCATTAGAGGAGAGCATCAGCCTTCTTGATCTTAATAATCTGCCATTCTCTGAGAGAGTTAGTTGTGTTTGAAGACTATCCTGTAACAAACAAGGAGTCTAAACCTTCTCAGTCCTTAGGCCTGTCTTACTCCCAGTTGTGTCATCCATCATGCTACCAGGAACTGGCTACTAATGCAAAGGAATAAAGATTGTTTCCAGTGGCTAGCTCAAAACACAAAAAAAAGATGACAAAAATAGCTCGGGAGAGGAATGAGAGGAATTACATGAGCCAAAAGGAAGAAACAGAAGAGATGGATGAATTCAGATCACAACCAGGTTTGTCTCCAGGCAGTTTTATTCTTCCAGGGGTAAATCCCCTGAAAGGAGGGATGGAAGTAGTACCATTACTTCACAACAGGCAAACCAGGCTGCAGAAGATGGTAGGGACTCTGTTAGGTACTCTGCATCTGTACAGAAAAAAACAGGCAACAGCTTCTTTTTTCATATTGTGTTTCTTAAACAGCTGGTGATTGCATATGAAGGCTTTATAATTCCTGGGAAAGTGAAAACATGAGCAAAACCAGGAGAAGGAATATATTTTATCAGGAACAGAGGCAGAAGCAGATTCTACAATCTTGATTCTAGCAATGCACAACTCCCGTCTACAGCCAGTCTAATTTCTTGTCTTAAAAAGAGACAGGGCTGCGTGGTACATGAGATGCAGTAGAACTACTTGACACACAACTGCAAGACCTGATTTAAGTACAAAAGATAATGTTTTTCTTTTGTGTGCTGAGGCATTTTATGCAAGCGCTGTGAGGAACAGTTTTATAATGTGGAATTTTTTAATGTAGCTGTTGCTTGCTGTGGGAGGAGCACCCTGATCTGTTATCCAAGCAGAACTCACACCCAGATCCCTGATCTGTGAGGAGGTACTGCTCATGTTCGACATGGAGCAAATGCAGCTAATATTGAATAAAGGAAACTGCTGAGCATGTTAAACTTATATAGGGGGAAAAAAAGGGAATAACCCCTCCACCTCGAGGAAGAATGCAACTGCAATTTGTTGAATAGGTTTTTATTCCTTTAAAAAAGAAGATCTGAAGAAAAAGGAGCAAGTTCATTCTGCTAAAAGCTGCAAAGGTCTGTAGGACTAGGAATGTGCAGCATATTTCAAATGTCTCAGTTACAATTCAGAGCTTTAAAGGACACTCGCTCTGGCCCAAGTACAGAATGGGGCATCCCTGTTCATGGGATGTAGGGTGAGTCAGGATTATGCTCAATGTCAAACGAGGATGCACTTTTTGGAAGAGTGCTCTTCTAGCAGCTGTAGAGAAACACAAGATGCTGCAGCAGGGCTCCATATGTGGAGCAGGAAATGGCTGACCTTGTTCATCACACAACAATTGTTTTTTGCTTCAGGAAAGGAAGACTGATTTGCTTGTGGAGACAGCTGAGCCTAGAAGGATCATACAGACTATCTTCCCCAAAGGAAATGACTAGGAGAGGGCAGCTTGTCATAGGGGGAAGTCACCACTTGTTCTACGTATGCATATATTTGTGCAAGGAGGAGAGAAAGTATGTTCCCCAAAAAAGGCTTCATGCAAAGTTCCAAAGAGATTTACATTAACCCAGGGCCAGTTAAAACCATCCAACTCAACTTCTGACTAAATAAAAATTTGTAGTGTTTCCCCCAAAAAAGATTTGGGGTCATCGACAGTGTATGGAATAAATGGTTAAAGAACACTGTGAACAAGGAGTCAAAAGTATCAGCAGTCTTGTGACCTTTGACCACTGCCCACCTATCAGCAGTTAATACAGCTGTCTCCCTAACATCTTCTGTCACCAGTCACCCCTTTTTAGAAAAGTGTCCATATCAAGCTGGTGCTGTGCAGTAATGTCTGTTTTAGTGGGTTTGGCTTTTTTCCTAAGCCTTTCCAGTTAAGTCAGGAGCACACCATTGTGCCAAGTTATGAGATAAACCAGATGAAAAGAGTGACTGCACTAAGCAGAGCACCTCCCAGGAAAGCTGGGCAATTCATCCTGCTGATGGCATGAGGAATTTGCAGTAGATCAGAGTTTCTGGTTATGGAGCTAACTGACCAAAGCCATAGGTCATCATCACTCTGGGAGCCTGAGCTTGCGGACCCTCATTCTCTGTGGCAGTTTTAATTTCTCTGCCTTTTGTTTAGAGACCTCATCTGTTGTATAACAGATCATTTGCTCTTTGAAAGGAAACTTTCTCTTTACCAATTCCGTGTTTTTACAGTTCCACTTCCTTTCTATTTCACTTACTGACTTCACTCCCAAAAGTATGCTTGCCCTTTCTATCCTGTCATAGAAAGTAAAGGAAGAGAATAAACAAGTGAAAATGCTTGCATGCAACAGGGAAAAGACTGGGGACAGAGCTGTTTTGTCTGCAGTTTGCAGCCAGTAAGAAACACGTCAGGTTGAATGCTGAACACCAGGTTGATCAGTGTTAAGCAACAAGCACAAGTTAAACAGTGAACTTACCCAAGCATGTTTCTTTGCTCTTTCCCATTTATTGATTCTTTGAGTACAAACACACAAATTGGATTCAATATGTGGTTGGCCAAGCTAAAATAGTGGAAGACAACAGCAGATAAGTCACTGTGCATTAGCCCCTACTACTGTAGACAGAGGTGATGATATTTTACTCTGTGCTCTAGATTTTCTGTTAAGACATTCTTGTGGAAAAGCCAGGTGGGGAGAGTAAAATGATTTTTTTACCGACAGGAGAGCTTTGAACAGTCAGGATCTGGAGTAGTTTTATCAGCTGTAACAGTGTAGTTAGAATGTCACATGAAAGAACATTTCACCTAAAAGTGTGTTTTTTCCACTTAGATGCAGGACTTTCTCAGAAGGCTTAAGTGCAATTACATCAAGGTATATTTGTGTTTGAAACTGTATCAGAAGTTTATAGTAGGTGAGAAATTACAGCAAGCAACACTATAAGGTAATACAGAGAAGTGTTCTTTCTGTGATTTTTTTTTTAATGCAAGCACTTCTTTGTGTTGTTTTTGGACTAGGTTTTCATACTTGAACAATTTTTTTCAGGAAAGATTAATGAGAAATCTGTGTTTTATAGCAATACTCAATCACACTCTGATCAATTAAGTTAGTCTGAGCATGCCAGGGTAGATTGAGAAGGAATTCAGACACTTTTGTCAGACCTGCAAGACAGGGACATCACCCTACTAGAGATGGCTTGAAATTCTAATATGATGTTCCTGCTGAAGCTGTGTGTGGTATGTGGAGAATACAATCTGCTTTGTGAAGATGGGATTTGGGGGGATAGCAGTTTCCTATTCCAAAGGAACTTGGATAAGTCTTCGCACTTTGTCCCAGTGTGCATCGCAAATGTGGTTTCCTGTCTTTAGACAACAAACAGCGTCCAGTTACTACTGTATAAATTCCTATTGCAAGTCTCTGTATTTTTTCAGTAACTCTTAGGGACAGATTTGAGGAAGCAGTGAGTTACATACAAAATGATGGACACCACAGCCCATCTTTCACCGAGGTAAAGGGAAAGAGCAACCACATTCCTCTTCAAATTCATGAGAAGCAGATTACTGGGGCACTGGTGGCGAACCTACATTTCAGCTTGGATTTAAATCCATAATTCATGAAAGTACAATAAGAGATTATTAATTGCATTTTGGTTAATATTCCCTGTGCTATACAAGCAAAGTTGGCTTGTAGATCAGAAAAGGAAAGCTAAAACCTAGAGAAAAGCAAAGCATGTGTATGCAAAGTGCATATCTGAAGCTGATATTTGCTGGGAACAAACCTCCTTACTGTTTCTGTCTTGCTGTGGTTACAGGATAGATACTGTAACCCATGAGTTGTTCTCAAGTATAATTCTGAAGTATCAGTCTGGCTTTCCCTCACCTCTCTGATTTTTCAGTACTTTGGGTCTTGGTCTTTAGGCATGAATGGCTTGAATGCTGTTCATTAGCTTATCCAAGTCCCACTCTGTACAAGACTGTCCAGACAGGTTTAAGAGCATCTTCAGAACCCACCAATAGGCTTTCATTCAAAAAAAACACCATACAGTCTATATGGGCTGTTATTCATTCTTTACCTAATCCTTAGCCATTCTTTATATGCATAGAGACACCGTGTTTAGCCAAGAGTTTTATTCCTGGGAGAGAACATTGTGAAGAGATTTTTCACCCAAGCTTGACTGTTTATGCTGCATTTTATTCCTCTCACCCTAAAACCCTGTAAATGCTTGTTGGTGCTCCCTGGACCATCTCTGGATTATCTGTCCTCAGCATTTTCTGGACATGTATCCTGGGGTTTTTTGGTAGCCTCCATAGTCTGAGCAATGCTTTCTAAATATTTGAACTTGCAGGCTGGGCTGGGAGCAGGTGTGCATGTTCCTTCTTCCCAGTCAGCTTCCCTCTTGTTTATTCAGAGTTTCTTATCTTTGACATTGTTTTTGCTTTCCTGTGTGGCTTTGGGTTTGGTTTTTCTAGTGATCTATACTGTGGTTTATTCCATGGTAGCCCATTACAAATAAACGTATCAAGAATGTGCCTTACTGAGAAAACAATTCAATTCCTGGACTCCTGTGGACTCATTTGAAAATTAAAACCCTGCAGAGTGTTTTTAATTAAGCTGATGAGTCTACCTTCTTACATCAAAACAGCATCAAAAAAGAAATCAAAGAATTCAAAAGTTATGATTCAGCGTCCAGCTGTCACTAAGCATTTTAATGATTTTCTGTCAGCTGTCCTCCTTTAAAAAACTTCGGAAGAATTTCTTCTCCCTCCTGACAAAGTTAAAAAACAATCCTATGTACAATAATATACAAATAGTTCCTTGTGTGTTGATCAGCAAAATTCATTTTGTTCCAAAAAATATATTTTTTTCCAAAAATTGCTGTGAAGTGTTGGTTTGTTGAGCTTTTTTAAAGGGAAAGGTCTTTTTTTGTCTTACTGCTTGATATCTAATTGCTATCCTTTGAAGGAAAACCAAGAATTTTCCCTCTTTAACAGATAAGAAACTATTAGGGAGCATGTTCAGTCCTGTGTACCTTATTGACGTTGGTGTGAAATGAGCAGGTAGGAATTTATCTTGGGGTCATGCTGTTAGGTAAAGACTTACATTGTTTATTTTTGTAGTCTGATACTTTTCAGATAAATTTTCTGATACTTTTCACATAAACTTTTCATCAGTTTTTAATTATAAGAAAGACTTTAAACTTTCTGCTTTAAAATAATGACAGGACAGAAATTGTTCTCTGGGTTGATGATAACATTGGTCTTCCTTCATTTTGGTCCATCAGCTGCACGGCTCTTTTATCTTTTGAGATTGGTTTTCCAGCTATGCTGTTTGCTTTTCTTGCTTTGCTTTGCTGCTATGCTCATCTTTTAAATCATCTTCATGATTTAAAAGAAAAGAAAGCAACTCACAGAAGCAGCTGGTAATGCTCTTTTTCTTACTCTTCCCTGTTATGCTTCTATTGAGAGGTGCTTAAACCCTGGCAGAAGATAGGAAACACCATTATGGGAAATGAGACACTGCAGCTTATCAGCAGATTATCATCTAATGCTTCTAGTCATCCTTCCAGGCTGTTACTCACAAGTTACTTACAGAGATGTGATTCAACCAATGCTTCCTTAAATAAGGATATATATATATATATATATACACACACATATACTGTTCTNACTCTTCTGTTTCCTGTTGCTTTTCTTGGGGCACACTGCCCATTCAGAGCTGCCACCACATCCATACTGGGAGTAGGATAATGACTGTGTGCTGCTGACCCAGCCTGTGAGGGGGTCTTCAGGCAGATTCAGCAGCAGCAGAAGTGGGATCACTCTGGATTAGACCTGATTCACTGTGCTCCTGCTTCACAAATGGAAATAGCTAAATTATGCACCCAAATTGCTGTATTTTCTACAGCTGACCAGTGGCAACTGATTAAGGGGCAAGATGTCAGATGGTCGATGTATGTCGCGACTTCTTTAGCCACAAGAAACTTCTGTTGGCTGCCATGTCTTTTGCATACATTCTCCTCGTGTGAGTCTTGTCCCCAGTCCATAGCAATATGCAGGCAAACAGTGCAAGGTAGTCAATTAAAGGCAGACTTATTTCAATATGTAGTTATGGTAGTAATTAAAAAATGGTGCTTAAAGCAAAGTCATTATCAAATGTCACTCACATATTTTAGATATGATAAATAGACTTTTTCAAACTTTGAGAGGTGGGCGGCTATAAATACATGTGAAAGGTAGAGAAGCTGTTCAGTGGCTACATCCCCAAGGAGAAGGGATCTGTCAGATACTGTGGGGTGGGCTGGTGTGAGCTGTGTGCAGCACCTGCCTGCAAAGCAGCAGGTCTGTGCTTAGGGTGGTTTTTTCCCTCATTGCACCTTAGACCAACCTTACATAGTACTTATTGTTATGTGAATAATGCCAAGTGACCGTGGCAGGAGAAGGATTTGGGAATGAGGGACCTGTTGCCATTTCTGTTGTGACATTTTACATACCTCTTACCCTTCAAGAAAATGTTTTTGTTCACTTACTCTGTGTGACTTTTGTGTAAATTGGAAACCTTATTTGTTTAAAAAATGGTCAATGTTAATACACCACAGTTCCACTGAAAACAGCAATGGTCACTGAAGTAACAGCTCCTGGTTAAACAGAGGTTTGCTCTGGGGAAGTGATGTTCCTGCTTTTCAAATACTGCAGCACTGTTCTGGGAATATCATACGGCTCAAAGGGCTTGTTGTTGGTACAGCACTTTTCACTGTAGCTGCTTTTTCTACAGTGAGGAGAACTCTTGCAGTTCCTCTGAGATCCTGGAGGATCCTGTGTGTTCCCAGCCTTCCATCATGGGATGTGCGTTGTCAGCCCAGCTGGCACACGCACACACCTGTGCCAGGTGTGATGGATGCACAAAGAACAGCTCCTTTCTGTCTAACTCTGGCTTCAAACCTCTTTCCTTGCAGATGTCCACACAGAAGCAGTGCAGGCAGCCCTTGCTAAACATAAAGAAAGGAAAATGGCAGTCCCCATGCCCTCAAAACGACGTTCATTGGTGGTGCAAACATCAATGGATGCCTACACACCTCCGGGTGAGTATCTCTATTTTTATGAGAATTTTAAAAATGGTTCTTTGTGCTGCTATGAACTGCTAATCTGTCAGCATAGATAGTAATGGAAATGTCATTTGATGCACACTGAGCTTAACTGAGGTATGTTTGAAGAGAAGGTGAACTGAGTAGCGAAAAAGTCAACAGGGACAGTTCACATGATTGCTTTGCCCTTGGTGATACCTTAGCTTGCACTGGTCCTTTGAGCCTTACCAGGACCTAACTATGGCCAGCTTGTTGTACTTTATGATAGTCTAAGTTCCTTTCACGTTTCTGGTTTATTCCCTAACAGTGTAATGTAACATTGTCTTAGCAATTAGTTGTGCCATTCCTTTTCAAGTTTATCTGCTCTTCTTATCTACTAGACTGTGAAAATACCTCATATCTGATGCTTCTCATTCTCACTGAATCCGGCTGAGACTCCCATTTCACCAAGGATTGGACTTTGTACAATTGTAAATGTGTCTCACAGACTTTGTGGAATGAGCTTGGGAAAGCTTTTTTTTATATTCTCTCCTGGCTGGAAATCTTCAGAAGATTCTGTGTTTAACATTATAAAGGCAGACTTTAATTATCCTTTTTTTTTTTTGTACAATAATATACACACCAAGACCTTAGAGCAGGAGATGTGCACAGTTAGCAACTGACTTAATTTCAGGGCTTTCAGTACTGCAGTTTTCTCATTATGTTTGCCTGCCTTCCTGAGATTTTCTTAATGGCACTTTATTTAGATTTGTGATATGAATATGAGTTATTTCTATTAAGAGAACTCCAAAGCACTACAAGCTAACAGGCTGTTTTTAATTACTAGATACTTCTTCTGGTTCAGAAGACGAAGGCTCTGTACAGGGCGACTCCCAGGGAACTCCCACCTCAAGCCAGGGGAGTATAAACATGGAACATTGGATCAGTCAAGCGATCCACGGCTCTACCACATCAACCACTTCCTCCTCCTCGACACAAAGTGGAGGCAGTGGTGCTGCACACAGACTAGCAGATGTTATGGCTCAAACACATATAGGTCAGTATACAGATGTCTGAGTGTGTTCAGTTTAACATGAATTTTGACTCTCCTGTTCAGCTGATTTTGCTATATGAAGTCTTACAGAAGTCTTTCCTGCGCTTCTTCTTTGCTTTTTAATATTTACATATATTATATGGAGAGATAGTCTTATGTTCCTATTTCAGGAAGGGGAAAAAAATAGCAGTTTAGATTTGGGGGTAAACTTATGTTGTGGCAAACAGGGTCTAGCTATTGGTTACCAAATACCTTAAAATGTACAGTTACATGACTTCCATTACTTAGCACTAGTAGGATTCGTCAGTAAGGAAAATCAGTGCATGCATCATTAGGGATTGCTTGCATATGAGTTTCCCCCACTGCTGCACCACTTTAATTACATAGCTTGAGTGATTTTTGATAATTCTGTTAAGAGTAGTCCTCTTAAACCTATTTTTTCAGTCCCTAATTGAATTTAGAATACTTGAACTGGGGTATTTAGCGATTATACTCTGTGGGAGAGACCATTATATAGCTTCAGAGAAGGGAGCTGTTATTATTAATAACTTGTTTATTTCCTTTAGAAAGATCCTAGGAAGTCAAAGCTTTCTTTCCATTAGGGCTAAGCTTCACAGACATAATTTCTGAATATTGTGCCACTGACACTAGTCTTTATTGTCATGAGGCAGCTATTTGATTGGATATGTGGAAAGCAAGGCTTGGTTTCCTTTCACTCTCCAGCTGCTTATCATAAAAGGCATTTGCTTTGGGTATGTTCTTGCTGGGGTGTGTATTTTGGGCCCTCACTGAAAATCTGTTGAAGTCTGTGTTGGAACAGATAAAGCAATCTTACTACTGTCTTACTACAGTTTGTGTGACTGCTCCTCAACTGACATTTCCTTTTCAAGTATATGTAATGAGATACATGAAAGGTTTTTCAGTGTTCCTGGTTTTATGTGCTGGAACAGGAGTACATATCCCTTGGTTTTTGCTATGAGTATAGCTTGATGTAACACCTGTATTTTCAGTAATCCTCTCATCACGATCTGGAACTGCTGAATTGCAGTCGGGGGAAGAACTTGTATTGTATTCATAAATTCATGCTAAATGAATGCTTAGAACCTTGTTTTAGAAACACATACACTTGGAAACACATTAATCATTGCATTTAATTATTTTCTGTGACTTCATCTTGAAATGCTACAGGAAATTATAGCATAGAGAATTAAATTTATCCAAACTCTGAAAGGTTGCATTACTCACACACCAAGTCTTAATGTGTCTTTAAATATAGCTTCTTTATAATTTGACATTTTAGTAATTTTAAATCTGGCACAGTAAATCTTCTTTTATGATCACTGAGTTTGTGGTAAATAATACAGCATTTATAGAGCTAAATTAAGATGGCACTATTCTGCAGAAGAGGGAAACTACTATTTCTTATACTTGTTTTATTGTGCTTTGTTATTGACTAAAAAGATCTTGCCTTTGAAGGAAGCAGCTGAGCTTACCTCAGTGTATGCACATTTTCATTCATTCTGACAATAAGATACCTTAAATTGCATCTCTTCTTGGACAGTAGTTGAGGTGTAGTAATGTAAAGGTCATTTGGGCACAAAATATGAGTGATGAGACTGGGATCTTATGGTTGCCATCAGTCGTTGTTGCTAAAATCACTGGAAATGTAAGAGAAGCTGCACAGTTGATAACTATAAGATGTATTTCTTCATGGGTGAGCTGCATTCTTTAAGAATTTGAAATTAAATTGCTATTTTGTTTCTTTCCCATCCAAGAAGGTAGATTTTGCATTTAAGTGTATTCTAAGAGGTAATAGATTTGAAGTATTCCCACAGAAAGTGGGCCAGTGATGGTGGATGAATAAACATCTTTGGTAGGAAAGAAGACAAGAGAGAAGATTAATCCTGTTCCTTAAAGCTCCTCAGCTACCAGAGACAGTTTGTTCTTGGTCACAAAGAACATATGTTACTATGGCTTGATGTTTGGTCCAGGGGATTGTCCTCCAGAGACGGGCCAGCCTGCAAGAGTGAAATCAGCTGTAAATGTGTATGGCCATACTCTGAAGGTGCCAATTTAAAAAAACACAAATTCAAAGTACAACAGGGAAGACCTTAACCCACAAAACCCCTCCATTCTGATATCCACTAGGATTTTACCTCCAGAGTGCCTCACAGAATGAAAGACAGATTTTTTCCAGTTTAAGTATACTAATGCAGTCCTGGAAAGGGATTTGATAAAAAGTTTTGGCTGTAATATAATCAGAGTTATCTTTGTGAATCATTAGGATAATTTGCATAAGATATTATATGCTTTTAATGTTATACTGTTCATTTAATTTGACTGCTGCTCCTTTATTGTGGCCAAAGTTCTAGTTTGGAATAGATACAATTTTAATATCTATTCTCAGCTTTAAGATGCTCAGCTGTCTACATTAAGCTACAGGGAAAATCTTCAGTTTGGCATAGGTATCACAGCTGTGTTCAGTAATTCTTGGATTTAGAGGTCAAACCAGTGAAATCTGTAAAAAATATCTGATGTTCTAACCCTCTTTGGGTGAGTACTGTGCATATTTCTAAGATCTTTAACCTTTCATTTGTTGGTATTACATGGTTTGGATTTCTATGTATATAAAAATCAGAGACAGAAAGCACAGCCCAAGGATCACAAAGTTCATGCAATGAAAATTACACAGTGCTTGCCTATGATTGTAAATCTATATAAAATTAATCATCTCACTTCAAAGTTTTGATCCTATAGGTGCATTTAGTGTTTCTTCTATATGCTTCAAATATGTTTCTGTTTGAAAATCAAAGGCTTCTATCCACATTAAAGGCTACATAGATTGCTAATCAAATGGATATATAAACATGTGCCTTAAGCATGGCTGATAGTTTTCAGTCAACTTGAAAATTCTTGTGTTCTGAGGGGAATGTTAACTTACACAGGAGACTAGTTTAAAATACAATCTGTCACGTGGACATCAGTACAAGAAAAATCCAGCTACAAGAGCTGCATCTCTGACTCTGGATTTCCCTTCCCTGACAACTAGAAGAGCCAGCTTATTTGGGAGTAAAAGCTGCATTTTCTTCAAGTACAGTGTTGCCACTATACTTTTTGAATTCCCGGAGACTTTCCAAATACCTGGTGCTTATGTGAGCTTCCAAACCTCCACTGAAAGTATTCCTCCACTTCTTTGCTTCTCCTCAGACATGGGGCTTTGTTAGTGCACGTGCTCTATCCCTACACGAACGTGCTCTGCTTTGTTGGGCCTTTCTGATCTTCATGAAGTGGGGTAAATGATGGTGCTCCAGTGGCAGAAATGAAGAGAGCCTTAACTGGAAACAGCTGTTCTGTCTGTGATCTTCTAATGCAAGGATATTGGAAGAGATGGGAATAGGAGGTGACGCAAATATGTATGTTTGATGGAGGAAGTGCTTTGAAGTCAGCTGTCAGCAGTGTCTACTTTTTAGTGAACAGATGTGTCAGGATCATGATTCTTAATGAAACCTCAAACAGTTCTTTAAGTTACCTGACAAAGGACCAAGCAACTCTCTACAGATTGTGTCCACAGCCAAAGCTTGGATTGACTGTTCTATACAAAAAAAAAAGGGTACATTTCACATAACAATTATCTGTTTCTTTAGAAGTCATTCAGACCAAAGTTTTGTCTGTATGATTTTCATTTCTCCAAGCCTGACTCTGAGACACAAACTGACCCAAGATTTGTAAATCTAATGGATGAAACTTAGAGCTGTAAATACTGCCATGATAAGACATCTGTTAAGCAGATACTATAAAGGAACATGTCACTTAAGACAAACCTTAATATTCCTCTTCTTCTGGATAAAAGTAAGTAGCAGCTGGGCAGCCAGGGCACTGGAACTCCTTGACTGACCTGTGCTGGCAACCTTGGGAAGAGAGTCTCTTTTAGGCAACTTCACGTGCAAGTGCTGTCCGTTCAAAGGAAACCCTTTCACAAAAGAGCAGGGCTCTTGTTCTTTCCCCCTGCTCAGCACCATGTGTAACAAAGAAGAGTTTGGTTTTAAGCATGGAGTTCTGAAGGGAGAGCATCCCTGCTCATGTATATTCTGCCCCATGCATTAAAAAAAATTAATCTTTGACTCCAATTCACTTTGCCTTGTAACATCTGAAAGATGGAAATACTTCACTGGAAAGATGTAAGCAAATACAGCTCACTTTAAAAATACTTTCTCATGTTACTAATAGCTGACTAAGTACAACTATTTTCTTAGTCATGATCTCCCATATGCGTAGCAAAACTGCATTATAAGTAAAGAGAAAGATAAACATCAGCATTTTTTAATTGACTTAGTTATTGAGTAATACAATCATGATCTATAAAAAGCTCTTGCCACTTAACAGGAAAGGGCAAAAAATTATGCTGAGTCTAAAACAGTTGATAATGACAAGAAATATAAATGAAGACATTATTCAAGCAATTACCAGCATAAGCTTCATTGTTCAATCTATTGTATTTCAATTGGTCACTTACAGCACAATATAAGGTGCTTGTTTCAGTAAAATTGTAACAATGGACATAATCAGAAGCAAAAGCTCCAACTGGACATTTGTAGAATGCAAGACATTTTGAGTTGCTCAAAAAAAGCCATTTCGTGTTTTCCTCAACCAAATAATATGATTTGGGTGATAGGTTTGAGCCCTTATGATGTTCATGAATATAAACATTAAATAACAACTGCAGACATTAATGTCATGTCTTAAATTTTCATGATGCTTGTCTGTCAAATGGAGTATTTACCTTTAAATGAGAACTATGCAAAATAAGCATTTATTATAGCATCCTTTTCCTGTATGTGTAGCAAAAAAATAGTTTTCTGTGTTGATAGTGCATAAATTTGGGATTGAATGCACAAGAATCACAATGTTTCAAAGTTTAAAACTCATAAAAATGAAAATGCTTTATAATTATGTTTGAGTTTAAATTTACTGTAGAAGTTGGTGTTCTAGTACTTATGGCACCATAATGCTTAAAGAAAAGGTTTAGTAAAAAGCACATCTTGAAAACAGTACTGAACACAATGACATTTTTCCAGAATTTTTGCATTTTGAAAGACTCTTTAGCCCGTTGTAAAGCAGAATGCATTTCTCTTCACTTCTATGGCAGCAGAATGACAACCTGCCTTCTTTTGTAACTCAGAGGCTGCTGGGGATCATTTATGTCAATTGAAATAAAAGTTGTTATTTGCTTGTGGCGTTTATCTCCATCTAGTCTAATGCTGATAAAAACCTGCAAAAAAATTATGAGACAACCTATAAAAGTAGTACAAATACGTAGGAAATATAGACTCAGACTTGAAAACATGGGAAGACGAACTGTGGTAGCATGCTGAGTTATCAGGACATGAAAGAGAAAGATTAGCTCTGTGGAATTGTTCAGCAGTGCTGGCATGAGTCAGACCAAATTGTGTTTGCCTTCTGGAAGGCAAGGCTTTGTTATGTGGAAGAATTGAAATATCTCTGTCTAAAAATAGTAGACAAGCAAGTGTCCGTGAAGAATGCAAAGTTCATGTTTCTTTACATTTTATTTCTTGCCTCTGGTTTCCAAACCTGCTATGGTTGACTTTTTTCCTTTCTTAACTAAAACTGACATATTCAAAATACAGAGGTTATAAAAGTGATATGCATTGGCACTTGAAAGTGATTGGCAACGTGCTGTGTTCTTTTTACTTAGAAAAACCAACACAGTAATCCACCAGAGGTGTATTTGTCTGGGTCTTTTCTATTTGCAGATGTCCACAAGCTTTAAGTAAAATCAAATGTCAGTGGAGAACCTACAACCTAATTGTATAATTTTTTTAGCTTATCCCTTATGTGATTGCAGATACACAGCCCTGTTTTAATCACTGTAAACTTTATTTATTAAAAACATACTACACATTATAGTTCAGTACAATCATTTTGCTCATTAACTTTAACACCTGTTCAGATGTTGGGGGGAAAAAAAATCAAATGGTCACCTTTCATCTGCCCTTTTCTTTTCTGCCTTTTGACACTAGAGGTACACGGTTAAACCTTTTAACTTACTTTTCACAGAAAATCATTCTGCCCCTCCAGATGTTACCACTTACACCTCAGAACACTCAATACAAGTAGAAAGACCACAAGGATCAACGGCACGGGTGGCACCGAAGTATGGCAACGCTGAGCTTATGGAGACTGGTGATGGTATGTCACAAAGCACAACTGGGGTTGTTTTATCCTGACCTTTTTAGTGGTTACTGTATGCATCTACTCTTGTTTTTTAGGTGTTCTTTGTGGTTTTTTCTGGGCACTTTTCATGTGTAAACACAAAGTTGCAACACCTTTACAGTTCTAAAATAAGATGATATCAATGAAGATAACATAGATTTCTTAAAGTTTCTTAATCACCAAAGCTGACTCCCCATAAAAACTGGCAAAAACCCCCAGAGAATCTCTTTAGATTTGCTATTATCATTTACAGCTAGTTTGGTTTTTTAAATGGCAAAGAATGTGACATGCTAGGATGGATCCTGAAAATGGACATATTTGAAGTTTTATTCTCTTGAGATTTTTTTTTTTTTTGAAAAACAGTTATTTGTAAACCCTTCCTTATTTACCGCTCCTCTTTTCTAAAACTTACCAAACAATATTTCAGCACAGCATGGAATTGTTGACCAAGTGTACTGCATCTAAACTTAGTAGCTTCAGCTCTAAACGCCACTTGGTAAAAGTTTTGGAGCCAACTTTATGGAAGGGTAAGAAGTTGAAATTCCTGCAATGCAGTGACAGAAAGCTATTAGTTCAGGAACGGATGACATGCACATTGGAGAGGCTTTGCACTAGAGAAAAGGAAGGGGGAGGTGATTGATGGGACTATATTATAGAAATGCCCCTTGCCCCAGGCTGCTGCTCAGAGCTGTGTTTTCCAAGTGCTGTATGGGCAAGCACGCTCCCCTTGGAGATTGCTGGCTGGTGGGATTGGCTGTAGGGATGTTCAGAGAATACAGGATCATGCTGAAGTAATACAAAGACGTGAACCATGTTTAAGATGGGTACTGGACAGATGTCCCCTGCAGTGTAAAAATAACCCAGAATAAATGACAGGGCAGAGCCTTTGACCCACACTCCTCACCGGGCTGCAGTCAAGTCAGACAGCATTGGTACGGCCCATGATCATGGGGAGGGCAAGTGCCAGTTTTCTCACTGACCATTGCTGAGGGAATTCTCTCAGGGTACTAACATTTGCTGTAGGGACATTTTTTCCACTGTGCTTCTCTCCCTCAGTCTGTGTGCTGTTTCCTCTCTAACTTTGCAACCTTGCTCTGACATTGTTGTATTGGTTTCATTCACATTAGGCATCATTGTTCCTTTTTTGCTTGTATGTTTTAATGTTAAATACTTGAGTCACAGTATGGCATGAAACTGTAGTTGTGGTGGCCTTGCAGTCCTAGACTTTTTCTTACCCCACTTGACGTCTGGAGGGTGCAGCGTAGCTGTCGACTGATGTCTCCATTGATCCCTGTCCTGCAGGAGTACCAGTGAGCAGCAGAGTGTCAGCAAAGATTCAGCAGCTGGTCAATACACTAAAACGGCCCAAACGAC
This sequence comes from Platysteira castanea, assembly GCA_013397175.1. Lineage (NCBI taxonomy): Eukaryota > Metazoa > Chordata > Aves > Passeriformes > Platysteira > Platysteira castanea. The sequence goes on along the minus strand of VYXC01006692.1, from coordinate 690,265 downwards.
CACCATTACGAGAGTTCTTTGTAGATGACTTTGAGGAATTGTTAGAAGGTAAAATGACTGTTTTTCAAAAGGTTTGGGGATCACTTATTAAAACTCTGTAAATTGTTTGTCTCCTACGCTGACTTTCTAGAAAGCCAAGTAAGCCCTCCCTGTACTGGCAAGTACCAAAAAACCTTTGGTATTCAGTGGAAACTGCTTGTAGTAAGCTTGGACATAGTGCTGTCAAAAGTCTCTCTTGTTTGCTCAGCTCCTAGTTCTGCTTGCAAAGAAATGACGGAAGAGGGTGCAGGGAAGCTTTGTTTTGAGAACATTCAGCTGTGGCTTGCAGCCATTGCTTTTGAACACCAATATGAGAAAATCTATTAGTGAGGGAGCATGTTAAATGTTTTTACACATCCTTTGTGCAACAGTGAAGTACGAAAAATGAACCAAACATAAGATAGAAACAAAGATACAGTCAATAAATGGAACTTTTTTTAAAAAAAGACCAGTGCTTTGAGAATTAAGATTTGCCAGCATGTGGAAATTTAAATAGTCTTCACAGGAATTTATAAGAAAACATGTAACAGAACATGACTTAAATCAATCTGTTACTTGTTAAAGTACACTTTTGTCCGTAATCTTGCAATTCATCTCATTACTGCATTTTTCCCAGGAAAAAGTATTCTCCATCTCTCTTTAGGAATAAAGAAAAATTGATTATTTTGAAGATAAATATATGCATGCTGCCTCAGCAGTTTCTTTCCCTGCCTATAGAACTAGTGTAGGAACAAGGATTTTTCATTCCTGAGGTGCTTCAGTTGCTTGATCTGTGTTAAAGTTAAAAGTAAATTATTCTGTTATATTTCTCTGTTGCTTCTCAATACCTTCTTACATGTTACTGTGTTCGGAATATTTTGCAAAGGTAACTTACTCTCTTGATTACACAGGTGTACACAAGGTATAGAATTCACATGGTAACTGTATATCTTTTCATAATCATAAGTTCAACAGCCAGATCCAAACCAGCCAAAGCCAGAAGGAGCTCAGATGTTGGCTATGCGTGGGGAACAATTAGGTGTGGTTACAAACTGGCCGCCTTCCCTGGAAGCAGCCTTGCAGCGATGGGGGACCATCTCACCAAAAGCTCCTTGCCTAACCACTATGGATACCAACGGAAAACCACTGTATATTCTCACTTATGGTGAGCACTCTTCAAACTATTTGAGCTTTTATGTATTCTGTACAGTGTCTTGTGTATAGGGAATGCATAAATATATAGTGAAAAAAGCCTCGTAATGTGCATCTGTTCCATTTGTGAGTAGGGTAAGATAACTCTGAAGCTGTTGATATCCGAGTGTGGGTTGCTGAGATGTTATAGTATGACTTATTTCAGACAGAGGAAAAGAGCCGAGTAGATACACCCATGGAATAACAGATTGTAAATTAAAACCACCTTTCAAATAGAAATGCATCCTAGGGCAGGTTTTCCTGAAGATTAATGTCTAAATCCATTGCCCTTGGATATCGCCCAGGCTTTGTTCTGCAAAAGCCTAACCTGGTCTACAAAATTCATCAGCTTCCTGAAGAAGTTAAATAGGATTTTTTTCCTTGTTTTCTGACATTGTAGTAAGTGTGATTTGAATTATTTCTCCTGATGGGTAGTTGTACAATCAGCAAGTGTACCCTCTAGAAAGAGATTTGCCAGGTTATATTTCAGTGTGACCTTTGTTACGTTGATGTAGTTCAGTATGTAGTGCCTGACAGTGTACTGCAACCAAGAAAGGCCAAATAAAAATAAACATAAGGATACCTCTGAGAAATAACTCCCGTATTGCTGCTAATTTTGAGATGTTCAGGGGACATTTGGGAGATGTTCAAAGGAATTATTATGAATAACTGTCAGACTTTGAAAGCGAGTTGGAACATTTCCATATGCTGTTGATAGGGATATAAAAAATTATTTTTCCTTTTTTATTTCTACCTAATCAGGGACTTGGAGTTCTGTGCAGAGAATGTTGTTACATGCTGTGGTATAGAGGTCTGTCTGTTTTGTTCAGTGCTGAACATTCATTTCCATTCAGGAGTCAGACTCAGTGATGGTCCCTGGCCAAAAACTTGTCTGCTGCAAGTTTGGCACTGCAAATGTAGTTAAAGGCTTTTAAAGCATAAGAGAACCTTTGCAACTGAGGGTCGTGCATGAAACATTTTCCCTTCAGGTACTTTAGAGTTAAGAAGTGACTTAATTTCAGGGGCAAACACACAATTCACCATTGATGAATGTTTTTCTTCCTTAAGGACATTTACTTCAAACTAGGGAAGAATTTTAAAGTTTGCAATTACATGTTTGCAGAAGTCACGTCATCTACTGAATGCCCTAAATAAATTGGAAAGGAAAGGAAATTAAGCTGTTACTGAGAATCAGACCATTTTTCTGAATTTGGGATTCTGTCCAGAGAGTCTGAGCATATGTCCTGCTTTGCCTGAGGCTGTAGGGTGAGCAAATCAACCCGAGGAACATATCTGCATGGCTCATGGAGCCACCTAGCCTGCTTCTCTGTTCTGAAATAACTCTTTCCTTTTCTACATTGTCTGAATCTTGAGAAAAGTAGGACTAAAATTCATGTTTTCCCTCCTTTCATTTGGCAGCAGTTTGGGATGTGGTTTTCCTGTTGCCTTTCAGTAGTTTCTTAAGGTCAGAAAAAAGTCGGGGTTTTTTTGGAGTTTTCTTTCTTCTTTTTATGGATAAAAGAAATTACAAACCAAAACATTTCCTAGATTTACTGAATTCTCCTCTGCTAGGTGCATTTCACACTGACATTCTCTTTCATGGGAAATGTTCATTCACTATGCCATAGTAGTTTTCTTAAACGAAAACTGCATTGGAGATGTCATTAACAATACAGCCACCTGCCATTTCACTGGTGACTTTATGAATGATTTTGCTGTAGCTAATCCACCTTCTGTGCCTGCAATATTTTCTAGCAATGGCATGCATGACATTTTTTAAACTCTAACATTAATAGACTTTAAGCCTCAAAATCATTAAAGACACTCCTACTCATGAATTTTTATCCTTGTGCATAGTTCCAGTGGCCACAGTAGTAATAAACTTTTGAAAGATGAGCTTAGCCACAATCCTACCACATGGTATTAATGTGACACTGAATTTCCTCATGTGCATGCCATGGTGGCTAAAATTTTAGCTATCAACCCTGACAATTTTCGGTAGCCTCTAGTTTGTACTTCACAGTGATTTTCAAGGTTTTTTTTTTAATTTAAAGCAATACCATTACCAAGAATTTTCATATATTTCACAAATATTCATGAATTTTAAGAATAATTCTAATTTTGCAGAGTTTTGGTTTTTGTGATGTAGTCATCGCTTGCATCTCCTCTTGAATATTTTACCTCTACTTAGTATTTTTCTTCAGTCTCTTCTCACACCCCTTTGTCTTCATGGAAATCCTCTTCCTTTATCCTCCAACTTTCTGGTTAAGAGGAGGCTTCTCTTTGGTGTCTTTTGGTATTATTCTCAGTATCTTCTCCAGTTTTCTGTCCCTGCATGGATGAATTGCAGGTTTACCTTGCCACTTTTTTCTGTCTTTCCAAGATGATTTCCAGGAGTGTCTCTGTAGCTATCGTCTAGATCAAGGCCCATCTTGAGTAGGAGTTCTAATTCCATCTATTTCCAAGCATATTTACCTCCTCTTTCATGGGTCATTGTAGACAATATTGCCTTCCCATCCATCTCTTTGGCTGTAACTAGAGTACCATACACAACCCAGACATTTGTCTCTTTTTTTGTTTTACAGCCATTCTGTGTCCAGACCTCGCAGGTTATTTTAGGAGGAAATCTTTTCAAATTGAGGCCTTTTGCTGCATCTATGTGGTGAATTCTCATCCCATCTGTGACCTTGGTCTCAATTCTTATATCAGGCTCTCTTCTGGCCCTGAAAAACATAGTGCTGGCCTCTTGCATCTATCCAGGATGCTTTCTTATTTGCCCTTGGTGGCCTAACATGCTGGAAAGGAGCTCTGAGAATCCACAAAATTCTGCTTCTCCAAAGTCTTCCTCACAACCACTTTGCTGTCCCTTCCAGAGACACCTTTGAGGGCTCAGACCAGAGGCCAAGCTGTGATGTGCCGTGGCAGGCAGGGGTGGATCAGTGCAGCAGGGACCATCTTGGGTGATTTACTGGAATGAATTTCTCCCCCTAACGGGGCTGATGTGGATATGTGGTAGTGTGGCTTTGGGTGGTGACAGCTCTGGATTATGAAGGGCTTCTGGGCCAGAAGAGGAACTAGTTTAAAGAAGCTGCACTTCCAGCTGTTGCTTAAAATCACCGCTGCCCTCCCGTTTCTCTGCAGGAGTTCATCAAATTTGTAATGCCTTGTATCTCCTGTGTCTTTTTCAGCATGTTTTTTGAGCTTCTTCTCTTCATAGCATGTCCAGACTGGTTTTGTCCACGTGTCTCAGATTACTTTAGATAGAATAAATGTATAACTGCACTGGCAGACTTGATCCTTTTTTTCAAGCAAGTGTTTGAAGCGGTTTGTCTCAGTTCTTGAAGCTCTTCTCAGTGCCCCAGTTGTAATCTTTATTTAATGTACTCAAAATTCTTAAATTCTTTCTAGTGAATGAAACACTATGAATATTACTTATTTCTCAAATATTTTGTTCCTCTGGGAACTTGTATAAGTGGAGAACATCTTAGTTAAGTTATTCTCAATCCCTTTATAAATCAAATCGCTGGATATGCATAAATTGAAATGTCTGAGATATGGGAAGGAAATATGTCTTTATCAGGTTTTATGGGAGTCTGAACTCTGACTAGAAATGTAATGTGTGCTTTGAGGAGAAGGAAGACAATTTCTGGCTCAGACAAAGTTAATCAGAGTAGTGAGGCATCTGTTTTTAGTATTAATGATGAAGCACTTCATGATTTCTTAGAGGAGAAACTTGAATAAAGGACAATTAAATCCTATATAGTTCTTATGATATCAGAGCTACTTTTCATACTTAAAATGATTATTCTAAGGAGAACCAGAAAAGCTGGGGAAAAGTAAAGGATTGAAAGTAATTTATCAATAAACAAGTTTTGAGCTTTCTTATTGTAACCATTATTAAAAACAACAAAATGAGTGCCAATTAACTTTGTCTGATTCAAACAATCTCATTTTCTTTATCTAACACTTTCTGTCATCAGATTTTTTAAAGCATACTTTCAGTAGCTCTGATGTAGTGTTTCCCACATCAGAGGCCCACTAGAGACAGCAAGGCTCTCAAAAAGGAGCAGAGGTGACTCTCTGGGCAGAAGACTGTTTTTTCCATTTGGATTCTGTGGAGAAGGAAGTGCTTGGAAAATGGCAATTTTTTTCAAATGAATTACTGATTTTAAAAGTAACTTTAATGCAACTGTGAACATTTTGGGGCCAAAGTAATTCTGCCTCAGCAGGGGTGATGTTTCTCCTTCTGGAGGTACCCTGGCATGCCTGAAAGGTAACAGGCCAAAAATAGCCAACCCCAAGCCATTTTGCACCTGGTGTGCAACCAGCACCCCTCCCTTACCTTTCTGTAAGAATCTCCTAGTCCAGGAGTTTCACAATTATCAGCAGGAGAGAGACAGATTCGAGATGCTTCTGTCCAAGCAGCTGCATAACCAGACTGCCCTTACCTCTGAAATAACTCAAGACTCACAGAGGTATGGACAGTCATGGTTTAAATCCCCAGACAGATATCAGTCTTATGATTGCTCAATACTTTAAACCTTTATTTCTTTAATACATAGACTGAAAATTACTGTATTATATGATTCAGACTGCAGTATCAAGCACTGTAATTGCAAGGTTACCTCTAGTCTGAATATGTCTGGAGTCCTTCATTCTCTGCAACAGAACCTTTTTGTTCTTTTTCTTTGGATTTTTTTATCCCAAAAAACAACAACTCCATTTGCTGTTTATGCTGGATCTAAAGAATTCGTGAAGTGCCACTATTATTTTGCAAAGCAGAAAAAAAGCCCCTTTACCTGCATAGCATTAGGAAGTTTGCCATTTACACTAGATTTAATAAATGCTCTTGCTTCTATTTAATACAAGGAATATCATACTGTGGTATTGAGAAAATGAATATTTGACAAAATTATTTGCAGTTAAACTTTGGCAGTCTCGCAGTTGCTGTGCACGGAGATTGGTAAGCAACCACTGGTTTGGCTTTGGTTGAATTAGTGCTGTGTGGTTCTGAAAAGCATCCTGAAGATGATCAGGAAATTTTGTTGTGGTTTGTTTTCTCTCTGAGTTTTCTCCCTGATACAGCTTTTCTATTAAAACCTCCTTTACATTCAACACAAACATTTAGTCCTTTTACAGATTTGGAAAGGAAGAGGAAGGGGAATTACTTCAGTGTCATGTGGAAAACATCTAATTTTTGTTAACAGATCCCTTTTGGTGTGGTTTTTAACAAATCGCGGTTTCCTTTACCTTCATAATGTGTTGCATAACCAGATGGGACTGGGTATTAACTACCTTTGCTTGCTAAATTTAATTGCCATCTGAGTAGACTTAAAAAAAAGATGACTGAATACAAAATATATCATTGCTGATGTAGAGTTGCTGCTGCTCAACTAAATCAAACCTGCAGTGGCAAGAGAAAAAGGACTAGCTCCACATGGGTGCTAACAGTGTTTGTCACAGCTGCCAGGAGGCGAGATGCCGTTTTCCATCCTGTCCTGCCGAGCATTCCTGCACATGTGATGTCTGCCGGATATGGCTCAGATTCAAAGGCAGAGTGGTGCTTGCTGTTACTCACTGGACAGTGGGAACTCTCCACTCGGTTTGCAAGTGTGTGAAGAACCTGAAAGGGCTCCCTGCAGAAGCATGCTGCTAGGGCATGAGAGTCTGGCAGCAGCACTCTGGCAAAGTGACAGAAGTGGCTAAGGGAGACGTGATCATCTTTAGAAGAAGATTTATTTCAGTAAACAAGCAATTACAAGTTAGGCAGTGATAGATGGAGAGAAAAGCTCAATTTCTTACCATTTTGTGGAGTTATACAAGATTTTGGAAAGCAGCACCACAATTAGCAGCTCAGTGGGAGGTAGGAACAAAGTTAATAAATTCTAGTAGTGACACAGTATGCATCAACTGCCTTTTGTTGGGGTTTTGTTTTCCAAAATCAGTTAGGGGAACTCTACCAGTCTGCTTTGTATGGGAAATAGTTCTGTGACCTGAAAACTGGGGGGTGATTCATGTTCTGAAACATCTAGTGCCCCATGCTTCCCATGATATGTGTGTGTGACTGGCAGTCCCAGCACTGGGACTGCAGAGCCAGGGCCCCTTCCAGAGGGAACCCTCATCCCTTAAACACCACTGGACACTTCTGTACATGACATAACAATCCTTTATTTTTAAATGATGTTAAAAGAAAGTAGCTGTTAATGTTTATCTAGTGAGATCAGGCCTGACAGGCACAAATCCTGTCCTGGTGTGGTGGGTAGGAATGTTGTTTGGAAGGACCCTGATGCAGTGGGGATGGGGCCAAGAACGTCAGGAGCAGGAGGGATCACAGGGTCTGGTGTTTAGGGCAGGGAAGCAGCAGTGCAGCTCCAGGCTCCTGCACCCGTGCTGTGCTGCAGAAAGGGCTGAGGGCAGCTCCCTGCAGCAGCAGCGTGGCTGGGAAAGAGGAGCTCTGGCACTGAGCTGGACACGGGCTGCTCCACTCACTACCAAATGAAGCTGTTGCTTGAGTTTCCTGCGTCTGCCCCCTGTCTTCAAGCCAGCTCAGAAGATTAATGGCAGTGTGTTTATCTGAGGAGGGCTGGTGCTTCACTGAGTTTGGGCTGAGGACAATGGGATGTATCCCCAGTGGTCACAGACAGATTTCCTCTGGAGCCCATGTAACAAAGCGATTTATCCCACACAAGGATGGGCCCTAAGCCCTTTCTCAGAGGCAAAGCCTTGGATGGAGCACAGCTGGCCTCCTCGCCAGGCCTCCCACTCCCACAGCACAGATGTGGCACTGCATGGAGGTCACGGCAAGGTCGCAGCATCGGGATTTGTGGGAGAGGTTTTAGGAATCGTCTTTTTTCCCAGCAGCATTTAATCTCTCAAGTTTGCAAAGGAAGAATTACTCTGATTTGCAGCCTAGGCAGAACCAAGGAAGGAAACACTTCAAAGATTTCCTTCTTTATAACATCCTCTGTTCCTCAGGGCTGTTATCCTGCAGACGTGGAGTCCTTTGTGTTTCTCAGTGGTGTCAGGTTGGAGAGGGCAAACAGCCAAGGTGACAAAACAAACCCATGGTTCAGTCCACGTCTGGTCGGAAGTTTTTGCCCCATCCAGAAGCCACTGGTCTGGCCCTGATGATCCATATATTCCTAGCTCCAGCTTCTGAGTTACTGCTCCTATTGTGGCCCTTTTTTAATTTCCTTTTTTGGAACAGAGCTATATACCCTGCTAGAGAAATTACAGACTTCCTGTTGAACAGAATTCAGTTCAAGATCTGCCTGGGCTTTGCTCTGTTTGCTCATGAGGGTGCCTGGGGGTCCCTGCCTGCCCCTGACAGCCCACACTGGAGCAGATTTGGCAGCAGCTGAGGGCAGGCAGAGCCTGCAAGGGTTGGAGTGACATTATAGAGCTTGTAAGGTCTTTGTGTTCCAGCCCCTTCCCAGCTGAATGCAAGCAAGCTGCTTCACTCCAGTTTTCTACAGTTTCATACTCAGAGGCACATGTGTGCCTCAGATACTCAACACAGATTGGTATCGCACCAGGAAACAGAGAAGGAAGGAACTGTGGTGACAGAAAATTCAAGTCTTTTCTGGCCACTAGAAAATATTATGGCCATTTTTTGTGCAGTTCAAAGAGTTTTCAAACAGAAAGGTGAAGGGTTAGGAAGGCAGCCTTATATTATCCATGTCTTAGAAGATGAAATAAAATTTTGGCAATGAAAGAGCATCATGACAAAATGTGTTTGAACTTATTTAAAACTTTACTAGAAAGTACTCCTTTAAATTTTCTTAGTCTTTAAGAGAACTTAATTTCAGCATTTATCCAGGTCTCTTAGGTGGAGATGATTATACTGCATATCTGGGTACCCCTGAAAGAATGCATCTAGATACTGTAATATGAAAAGCCCTTTGATTTTAAAGAAAATATTTGATGGCACATTTGATAGATGAAAAATTAGTGTGAATGTGTCACAAATGTAAATTTAAGATTTGTAAGAGATTTAGTCTTTATAGCTCAGGCATAACTTTTCACAGCAACTCCTTCAATGTTTATTTCAAGCTTAAAAGTGTTTTTTGTAAAGATGGTTCTCTTTTGCAATTCAGAACTTTTGCCAGGCTTTTGATTTCCATTCTCCAATATTCTGTATCATTACTAATTGCTCTTTTAAGTTTGTTGCCACTGAAGCTTTAATGTTGAAAAACTTTAGGAAAAAGAGTATTTGCTTTCGTAAGGCATCCTTTTTTTTATCTTCCTCACTTGTCAAGTTCAAGTGCTAACTGTAGCAGCAGGGGTGATTTCAAAGACTCTCTTTCCATCAAATGCAGGTGGTTCTGTCATAGTTCTGTGAGAGTTAATCCCGCAGATATACTCCTGTGTCTGTGCTGAGTTTCCAGTGAAACAGAATTGTGTTCCTTTCTGAGCAGCAAGACAGTTCAACATGCAAATACTGGCATAATTTTAATAAATTAAAAACTTTGCAAAGTACAGTTTGATGATACAATATTACTCTTTTCATAAGAAGTAACTGCATTTAGTATTTTCTCTATAACAAGCAGCAGTGACCCTTCCAATTTTCCTTAGGCGGGAAAAAAAGAAAATCTGGCCTTCTCATCATGCTTTATATTTACATCGGATTTGCACTTAAAAATGATTCAGTAGTATTGCATTTTATAACCAGGATGTGGAGGAGCTTATTATAGCAACTGCTTGGCTTAGTTATAAATAGCAATACTGCGTGTTTGGGGGCCTGAACTGCTGAACTCCATAGGTAAGCCATTGTCAGAACCTATTATCGTTTCAGTTATTGGTGGGCATGAATTAAAGATTTGTTACTGTCAGACTGAATAGTGCTTAAAGACAGTACCTGGGGGCCAGCCAAGCACAAGGGCTGTTAAACTTGGTATTGTTCACATGGAAGTAACAAGGTCCCTAAACAAAGGGCATCTGCAAGAGCAAAGATGCTGATCACTTGAAGGATAATTGGAAGACCTGTAATGTGGGAAAAAAGGTCTTGGTGAGAGAATTTTTCTTTATTGAATGTTGGGGTGAGGACTTGATAAGGATTAGCTAGGTGGTGCTGGAAAGGTGAAGCAAGGGAGAAGAGAGACAGTAAGGAGTGGGTACCTGGGGCAAGTGAAATCAGTCGGAAAGAGAGAGTATGGGAGCAGGTGAGAAGGAAAAGCCAAGTTAAATGGAAGGCCCAGGATTAAAAGAAAAAGAGCCATGTGGATGTGCTAAGGTTCAGAGGGTCCCTGCTGCTTCAGTGTGCCCTTCTGGCTGCGGGGTGTTTTCTGTTTGTTGGGGTTTTCTTTCCTTTGCCTCTGTTTCTTGGTACTTCTTTCCTTTTTCCTTGGTGAGAGAATTGCCGTGGTGAAACTGAACATCACCCTTGAGGTGTGTCTGTGCTGAAATGCGCCGTGTCCAGCTTGCTACAGCTAAGGTGGTAGGGTGATGTCTGGACTTGATGATGTACCAGCCCCTTCTAATAGTTAATTTCAGAGTCAAGATCCAATTTTCTCCGAAGTAAGAAACTTCTGCCATAAGGAAAACTATTTTCACTTTTCTTTTTTTTGAAGTGCTGCTGTCTTGAAGAAAGAAGTTCAAAGAAAACTTCTGATAAGTATTTAAGTATTTCTGCTAGTCCCAGTAGTGGTGTCATATTTAGCTGGAAAACTAATATAAATGTTCCTACTGTGTGTTTTCCAGTTCTCAGGCATTCTTCCTCTTTAGTAATCCTGTAAAGCATAAGAATTTTAATATTAATTTCGAAAATTTTGTGTTAATAGGCAAACTTTGGACCAGAAGTATGAAGGTTGCTTACAATATACTACATAAATTAGGCACAAAACAAGAACCAATGGTACGACCTGGAGACAGGGTGAGTATCTCAATGATTATTTGTAATAGTTCAAATCCAATGTTGACAAAGAGAGAATTAGGTATTTGGGGTGCTTAGAGGAAATTAGTGAAGTGAAATAATGGGGTGTGGGGCGAGGTGCTGAAATCTGCTGTTTACTCCCTAAGACTGAGCATTCAGACATGTTTTGAATGGCATAGCAAGTAACCTGAGCTAGTACCCCCTGAATAGTAACTTGAAGTTGTGGCAACATCAACAATAAACATTCCCATGGAAAGTGATTTTTGGACATTGAACAACAGTCTGTTTAGCAAAAGCTTGCCTATGGAGCCTGGAGGTGTCATGTGGATGAAAAACTTACTTACTAATGACTTTGTAGTTGTTGAGATGGTAAAAACAAGAGGAGCGTTGTGGAGGACAAAGACAAGCAAAGTCAGCACCTTTTGGCAGCCAGTTGAATAAATAAATGACGCTGACTGGTAACAGAGAGAATATTTCCATTTCTGGTTTTGACTCTGATGCAGCTACTGCTAGCGGCTGAATCTAAGTAGATGGATAAAGCCCACAGAGAGCAAGAGTTGCAGAGATAGCACTTGAAGATATTAAATGAAGACAAGAACATCCTATGGTTTTGCTAACAATGTACTTACAAACCTACCCCTTTGTCTGCCAAGGCTGGCTTAGCCTGCTGCTCATTTTCTCTGCCAGGGTGTGTATAGAAAATTCCACAGGTCCCATTCCAGTTTGGATCTAAGCCATGGAATGGATATTCCAGAACAAATTCGTCAGAAATGCAGATTATAGTCCTGCCCTAGTGCTTAGAGTTGTGAGTGTGGGATTAAGTTTCCCCCCTCCAGGGTCTGGTAGCAATTCTCAGACTGTTGGTTCACTTGATCCTCTTGCGCTACGTGTGAGAAACATGTCTGCTTGCATTACACATGTCTTAGGGCTTCAAAAATGAGAGCATGCAATAGTGCTTCCCAGAAGGAAAAAAGGAGGGAAAAAAGGTGACAGTGACAATCCTTCCTGTGTTTCTTTTTGAAATAAATCATAAATTAACTAAAGGATCTCTAGATCCTTAATCTAAATTGCTTCCTACAATGGCATTCAGCCAGGACTAGGATCTGAAGACTCTCTTTTGCTTGACTTACAAGTGTTTCTCTAAGCAACAGCAGAAGCAGCAAGTTATTCAAGTGTGCACATCAAAACAGTTCACCCAGAAAGCTCCAAAAGGAGTAAAGTTCACATGCAGGCAGTGTGCATCTCTGCTGTCTATTGTGTGTGGCCTGCCCATCTTCATAGTCATTTTCTGCAGCAGTCACTGGCATCTCATAATATTAAGAACGGATTTGTGGATAGTTCAGGCTGAAAGCTGGAAGTTTAACTAGCACAGGACAGGTAAGAAACAAACTGCAGCTCTTCTAAAATAAGTCCACCTGGATTAAAGTGAAACAAATGTTTATAGCTGAATGCTGAAAGCATATGCTTTGTGTTGTAAAAACATCTTGCCTGGCATCCCTGTGTAACAGGAACATGGTCATTTGAGGCAACTTCACATTGAGGGTGAGGTGTTACAGCACTTTTGATGCTCTAGGCTGTGATTCTGGCTGTTACACCCCTGTTGTAATAACATAAAAGCTTTCTGACCTCTTTGAAGGTGACTTTATTTTACGTAATGTGTCTTGTGTGACAACACTTAAAGATAGTTTTTAAATACTAAATGAAATACAGAAATATGAAATAAATATTTCTGGTCTTTTCCAAATGAGAATGTGTTTGTTTCCTTATTTGGATATATAAAAAGCAATTTATATTTTCCTTTAAAAACACCTTCTATCAATACAATCTGTTTTTCGTTACCATTACTACCTAATGTCTACCATTACCTCACCTCTTAGGTTCTTTGAGCCGAAAAAGAAATGAAAGTGCCTGCATCTCCTTTCCTGTTTCTGGTATTATACGTGGCAAACTGCATTTGCCTTCTATAGTAACTTCAGAAATTTAACCTTGCATCACCCCAGACAGCTGTCTGGAAATTAATCTTGCTCTCTGAAATATCTACTAGATAACAAGATTCTCTGTTAATATTCACTGTATGATTTGTTTTCCTTCAACTATATCCCTTTTTGCTTTTACACACACATTATTTATTTATTTGGTACAAGTCTGTTAGTGATTAATGTTTTTTGGAGAGGAAGTTAATGCCTCATTCCCACTGGACTTCAGTGAGATTTTTTTCACCTCTGTCAGCTTCTTTTCAAAGATTCCCAGCCAAACCTTCATTACCTTTGTGTAAGCAGAGACCAGAGCAAAACCCAACAACCCTCAAAGTATATTTTGGGATCTTTCAGATGTTTACTGGGCTCAGCAATCTCTATCATCCCCTCTGTGCACCTGGTAAAATCCCTGTATTTCCATTTGCATACAGTAAGCTCTGCTCAGCTATCTCCAGCACTTGGATTGTTTAATGTGCAACTGTGCAGATAAAGTAGCAGTGTATTTGCTCTGACTCTAAAGAGCTATGAGATTAAAGCCTTCAGCTTAAAAACCAGAGATATTATGGACCCACTTGGACAAGGCTGGTTAGATTTATTCTAGTTTGAAGGAATCAAGTTAATATATGGAAGGTTACTATCTTTGAAGCCATGTGAAATTTCTGGAAACACTTAAAATCTCCAGTAACTGAACCTTGGAGCATACATTAAAACATCACGATTTTACTTCAACAAAACTCCTATGGATGTCAAAGCAGTCAAAACTCAAAAGCTACCAAGCAGTTTCAGCAAATTTCAAGGTGCTGTGATAATACAGCTTTGTCCTGTGTGTGAGCCCAGAGGAATGAGGTTTGGAATCATTTGCCATGCCTTTGCATGCCACTGCAGTTGACTGTGCAGGAGTAACCAGCTGTGTTACAGCTGTTCAGGACATGAGCTGAGAATGGCCATCTGACTGAACCGAAACAAAACTGCAGAGAGGACCCAGCCACTAAGGTCATTCTCCAGTGAGAGCAAGGAGAGCCGTGGGCTCTCTGAAGTTGCTGGATCCTCAGCAAGGCTGTGAACCCTCCCCTTTCCTTCCCCTTTGCCTGGAGGATCTCAGGCATTGTCCTGCCTCAGGCAGGGTCTGAAGGAGTTCGGCTGCACAGTTCAGCACCTACTGAGCATTCCAGTGATCCTTGATTGGTTTTGGCATTCCTGTGTCTAAATAATTCCCCAGCCCTAGCCCTGAAGCTGTGAAGTTCAACAAATCCACACCTAGGTTGGCATGTGATACAGCCAGCTTTGGATGTGATGTTTGCTTCTAGATACCAGTTTTTTGTGTGCACACAGCACACAGAAACTTTACACTTGGACAACAGGACAGTCCTAAAACAAAACTATTGCATGAGGTAAAGTATAGTGAAACAAAACAGTATGTTAATGATTGACATAATGGCATCTTAAGTCTGGGTGATCTGAATTGGTCACATGTACACTTCAGTTTTAGTAACTTCAAGCAAATTATTACATTAGAATCTAAAATTATTTTAATTCCATTTGCTCGGTTATTTAAAACTGGTAAAGCAATCAGTTAATTCAGAACTAGATGAAAGATTTTGTCAGTGTAGGAAACAATGCAGCATGAAAATATTTAACTACATCCTAAGTGAAAATATTCATAAAAGGAATGTTTATCAGAATAAATTCCTTCTGATTCCTCTTTCATCTGTCATTAGGTATTTGAATAGCTGTCTTAGAAGTGCTCCAGTACCATCTCCATCCAAAAGGAAGCATGGAAACTCCAATTATCATTATCTGACACCTAGGATAAAACATTTTTAACGTACATCTCTCTCTTTCAGGTAACACTCGTGTTTCCTAACAATGATCCTGCTGCTTTCATGGTGGCGTTTTATGGCTGCCTGCTTGCGGAAGTTGTCCCCGTCCCTATTGAAGTGCCACTTACAAGAAAGGTGGGGAACTGAGTTTCTTCTCTATACTTCATTTTAGAACTTATGTCAGAATAAATCACAACTCAACATAGCTTTTGAGTATATTTTTGTGGTTAGCTAGCTCTGAATGTGAGGATACCAAGATAGTTCTGTGTGGTGAATTATATATAGTTCCTTCTTTTTTGTGATGGAAAATCTGAAGATGTGCTTGTAGTTTCAGCAAATGCAAGTCTGCATGGAAAATGAGAGGAAAATTTTTCAAGAGGACAGCTCTGCCAGTCTTAGATGGATTATCTTTGTTGCCTTTTAAAGCCTTCTGGTGTTGGCCACTGACAAAGAATCATTGGCAACAACTGCTGATTTTCCACCTGTCCCTGCAACCCAAGCTATGTTATAATGCCTCTGGTGCTGTGTGTGCTACTTCAAAGCACTTATGGAAATGCCTTCTCCTGTGTCTGAATGTGCATATGTATCCCAAAGCTTCTGTCACCATGGTCACCTCTGCTAACAGTGGCATTGGAACAAATTCAGCTCAGGAATTCTTGCCACAGAACATGCATTCAAAGAGAAAATTGACCAGTGCTAATCAAAAGCCTTTGACATCCAGTGTTGGTTCAAAGATGCAACCACGTATCCCAGAGAAGTGTTAGGAGGCAGATCGAGCAGTTCCAGGTGGAAAGAGTGTCTGGGGGCAGTAAGGGGAGGGGGATCAGTGGTGGAGGTTAACCACAGCTGGGTCACTTACATAGATTCTGCAGAACTTGTGTTTTTTTCTGAGGATGTATGCCTTGAAGCGAAATGTATTTATTCATTACAAGGTTTTTTGGTTGTATCCCCTTAATTTACCGTGTTTGGCTGCTCCACATACCCCTTGTATAATCACTTTTTTATTAGCTAGCACTAATAATGCCTTACTTTAATTATTTGGTCTGCACTTGTCCACAGAGTATTCTTTAATCCTTGCAAGCTTTCTTTTTTAAAGTAAATTGTTTTGGAAAGTGTTGACTGATGCCATGAGATGTTTCCAAGGAAAAGGCTGAGCAAATATATTGCTTTGGTCAAAAATTTTCAGTTTCAACTATCAAGAGTTTTTCTTTGAAATGTTCCAGTGTTAGAGCACCCTGGAGCAGAAGCTCAAATCTTTGTTTCATGGACAAGAACCCTGCCTTCAAAAGAAAGCCCCGAAAACAAGATTGTAAGCCCTCACAAAGGCTTTGCAGTTTACACATCTGACAGAGCGAATTAACAGCTTGAAGTATCTGGAGATTCCTTTCTGAATGAACCTGCTTGAGCCTTCCTCACCTCCGGGAGGCTGAGTTGACCTCAACATTTCTCCATTTCAATCACACATGTCCCAGCCAACATCTGTGGTGGGCTCCTGCCATGGTGAAACCAGAAGGTGGCAGGGAGAGAAGGGGTGGGAGCCGGAGGAAGGGGCAGGTTGATAAACTGGTGAAGGAGGAGAGAGAGATGGAGGGAGGCAGTGGATCAGACAACAAGAGGCCATGATCCAGATGAGCAGATTTTAGAGCCACTGAGCAGAAGGAAGGACCAAGGGAAAGAGGAGACAGGATGTGCCTCAGCTTAAACTGAGACTGGAGGAAAGATGCAGGTGAGCTGGAAAGACCATGCAAGGGGAGAGGCTGGGACCTCAACCCCCATACCTGCTTTGGGGAGTAGGGTTATGCTGCTCCATTTCTAAAATGTTGTATTTGAGAGCACTGAGAGGTGGACATGGCTGTAGAACGAGGATGATTTTAGTAGAAACATGTTGCATTTGCATCGGGCTCTCATTGTGCCTTTCACATCCGAGGGCAGTACCTTTAGTCTGAGGCAGTTGCATAACATGGTGCATTATTTCAATAACAACCAGAGATTTTATATGCATCAACAAAATAAGGCTGGCAGAATATGTACATTTTAAGGTCTTACAGAGTGCTCAAATGGGTAAATCTGCTTTCATTCCATGAAAAAAAAAGCAACATGGTTTTGAGGGTTAAAAAATCTAGTATGTCTTTCCCTGTTACTATTTTCTGAGGTTTAATGACATTTTAAAGCACACAGATAGGCGTAAATTTGATTTATTTTGGAACATTTGATACCACATCCATCCAGTATACTATAAAATCCAGCTGTCCAAGTAAATGCTCTGTGTCAAATGAATAACTTACCCTAATTTGGCTGAACCTCTTGGGTGTTTGTTTTTTTTTAAATATGTGTCTATATATGGATATATAAATATACAGTTACACATGTATATATATATTTATATAAAGGAATATATACAGACTCAGACAGTTTATCTTTTGCCACAATGTTTATATATCAAATTAATAACACAATAACAGAGATGTCAGTTAAAAAAGCAACATGATCTATACTCTATAAATAAAACTATGCAATCTCACAGCATATACTATTGCAAATATCTTTGCATTCATTTATATGGAAAGGCAACTGGAGTGGAAACAATGAGATAAAAATCATGTTCTGAGCAGTCCCAGAAGGAATACCTCTGCCTGGTCAAATGGCAGTGGATTGCTTCTGGCATCCATGGGAAGATGTCATTCGTGTCATCACACAATGGCCTAGACTGTTCTTTTGTGCTTTCCCATTGTTCTCTTTTCTGCATGCTTCAGTACTTTCTGGCAGTGGACATCCTTTGGGTTGCTTTCTGGAAGACAGAGATGTGAACTGGCAAACAGACCGGCAATTATATTATATTTTATGTTGTATTATACTATAGGCTTACAGAATAATAAGCTGATACAGGATGAGCTATTTCAGGTAGTTATATTAGCAGCCATTTCTAATATTAAAAGTTTGTATTAGCAGCTTTAATACTGTTTTACATTTTCATAAAAAAGAATTTTTCACAGCTCTGTGCAGAATTTTGTCCCTGGCATTTTAAAACTGGCAGTAATATTTGCAGCCAGGTAGACTTTTGTCTTACAAAAAGTAAGTCTGGATTACTCTGCAGACGTCTATACCCATATGGAAGTAAAGGCTTTTGCTTCACCAGCACATAGATTTTATGTGCATTCCCTTTTCTTTGTAGCATAACTACTATTTTTTTTAGGATTTTGACAGGATTTTCTTCCCACTTCATTATTAGGTGAAGGTCCATCTTGCCTCGCTCTTTCCTTCTGTATCTCACCTTTATGTCGAGAGAATACCTAGAATACCACCAGGACTTCAGGTCATGTGTGACCTGGCATCTGGGATGGATTGTCTGAACCACCAGCAACCATGCAGCATTCTCCAATTTTATTCCCAGAATGCGTCCTAGTGTTTGGCAAAGAAAATTGGAAATTGGAATTCATGCAGCATGGTTTTGCCTCTTTAGGCTTGGGACATCAGATCTAAAATTAAAAACTGAAATCCCAAACCAGCTCTTCATTCTAAAAGCAGCAGTCAGGGGTTCTGCAGTCATTGTAACAATAGAACAAGCAGCATTTTTATTTCTTCTCCTTTCCCTGCGTTTAATACCATTGCAATGCCTTTATCATCAACACTCCCCAAAACTGTTGTAGCTAATCCTCATCCCTTGGCTTACAGGCTCTGTTCTCTCAGAATCGTGCCCCTTTCTCCAAATTTGTGTGTGTTTCCCAAACATGAGTAAATAATGTGTCCTATACAACATCTCTTCCTTCAGAACTGCCACTTTTGTTAATCTTGTCTGAAGCTGGAGTATTACAAACTCTTTCATTGTATGTGTGATATGATGTGAATTGCAAACTGTATGTCATAGAATGTGCCATCAAAGCAGATGGGATGGGAGTTTCAACATGTCAAGTTCTAGTTCAAACAGTGATTTACTATGTCCCTTAGGAAAAGATTTTAAAATACGGTTTTGATTTCTTTTTCTTTATATTTTTTAGGTCAATGTTTTTTTCCATTTGATCGGCACCATGAAAAATATTATTATTCTTCTCTGACACAGTCAGGGGAGCTAATCAGTTTTAATCTAAAAATAACGTTTTTGTCCTCCAAGCACATTCATAGTTATGCTCAGTCACATGCTGTGAACATAGGAAGAAAGCTATCCCTCACAGATCTTCACGGCCTCCTTATCATAGGCAGAATTTGTAGCAGGGTGTGTGTGACATGAAAGCGTGTAAAAATTAATTTCTCACTTAAAATGCTATTTCCTAGCCTGTTAGATTTAATGCTGTGTGTGCTTCCAGCAGGCATTTCTGTGCTCTTCCAGATACTGGCTCTCACAGTACGATGGGAAGATTTGTGCTTGAGTATTGTCATAGCAAATCTGAGATACCCACTCCAGGACATTTGGGGTTTTTTTAAAGGATGTTTCATAAAGGGTAAAAACTGTTTTTCAGGACCTCTTTTTATTTAATCCTGAAAGGTTATTTAAGCTTCAGCAGAAGCCAGGGAGGTATATCTCTTCCAAGACAGTGAAATTGTCCCAGTCATATCTTTCTTTAAAAGAAGAATTCTAGTCTGAAGGAAATACACCTTGACACATTTCCTAGTGTTTCAGGGATAAAATGAGCTTTGCTTTCTCTCAGCTTTACTCATCGCAGGGCTGTAGTGTGCCAGAAACACTGAAGCTCTACATGCTTTTGTACATCTTTTGACAATGCACCTCTTTCTCCCCTGGATTTAAAATACGTATAACATGTTTTGTATTTCCTTTTCAGTGGCATAGTCCTTCCAAAGAATATAAGTTCCCTGAGCTGTACCTGAGCCCCATGTGCACGCTTCTGGGCCCTGTAAGCCTTGTGCCTGCCCATCCCTCTTCATACACTTCAGCAGGGGAACACCAAGAAGTCCCTGCTCAGTTTACCACAGTGAATCTTACATACTTTAAAGTCTGTTTCCTTTTTATATTTTAAAATTTAGGAAATGGTAGTTTCCTAGAGAGAATATCACATTTCGTGCAGTGTTCCCTGCCAAAAATAACCATTGTCTTGCTTTTATTAAGATTTTTGGAGATTAAGATGCTCATAGTTGCAGGTTTCATGTGCAAATTGCAGGCAGATACCAAAGCTGTTGTCTGAGGAGACAACTAATTTCTTCATCTTAAAGCTAGTTATGAAGATTGTGTCTGCACTGTGCTTAATTTTTACTAAGGTCTTTGTGTTTTTTAAAAAAGAGGGTTTTGCATGCCTTTTCACTTTTGGCTCAGAACTGGTGATGCTTGGCCTTTACATCTGATCATGGCCCTATTTGTTCCTTACCAGCAAATTTTTGTTAGGGTAAGGCCACTGGAGCTCACATAAGTATTGTAACAAAAACCAAGATTAGTTCAGTCTGTGATGCTCCACCACATAATTCTCATTCTGAAAGCAGTCTGGGATTGCAAGTGAACAGAAGTAACCTTTATCAGGCCAACCTTTGCACAGGCTGTCTCTTCCTTCCTTCCTTATTAGATAAAGACATGCACTCTCACTCACCGAGACAGGATCGTAATTGTTTTCCTTCACACAGATACTCTCACAAAGCATTATAGAAATGACATTAACAGCATGCTGAAATGCAACCACACGTGGGATTTTTTATTCTGACAATGAATTATCACTCTCTGCAGCAGGAAGAAGACAATTTGCCTCCAGGTACTGGTGAAAACCTTTAGGGAACCTTTAATAAAAGTCTTTAGAGAACCTTGAATGGCTGCCTACAGCAGAGAGGATTTCCGGCTTGCTTCATCTGAAAGATTGATCTCTCTAGGTGTGTGCAGACATAGTCTAAAGCTATGCACACCTCATTTTTCATACCCCAGCAAGTGCTGTGCCTTCAAGAAATGTAAAATGATAGTTCCAAAGTCAGCAATTGGTCTCAGACCTCATGCTACAATACCTCAGCTCTGTATTTTGCCTTCTGCCTGCATTACGTGTCATTTCAAACTGTGAATTGTGGAGGATTTGACAGTGAGCATCTCTGGCAAGTCAGTGAGCCCCTGTCTGCAGTTGGGGCTGTCTTGAGTTGTATCACCTGATCTCCACTGGCTTCCTGAGGTTTTTCCTACCCCCACAACAACCAGTGTGTTCTGAAAATCTATTCCCTTCTCAGGTAGGAGAGTGATTTTATTTAAGAGGGGAAGGGGATTTGGGGGTTTTTTGTGAAAGATTATTTGTTTGTGTCTTTTTTCTACTTACAAAGGAGTTTCCACCACTGCAACCATTCATTTCCCAGTACTCAAAAGGCAGGCATATAGCTTGTCTGTGAAGTCTAAAATAATCCTCTTCTTTAAAGCGAGTAGCCTTTTTTGTGGCCCACATGGAAACTTTGACTGCTTCAGGCAGAGGACTGCACTTTTAACTCAAATTTAATTTTTCAAACACAAGTTTTGCCCAAGGTCCTCACTGTCCTGGGCCTGTCATGCTGAGGTACAAGGAACAGCAAAGATTGTTGTGTTTACATGGTTGAGTGTGTAGGTAACGTTGTGGTGTGTCTTGGGGATGTATAAAGGTTTCAGGTCTTCCACCTCCTGGTTGTCAGTCCAGCATCTCAACACAACTTGAGTAGTTAGAAACAAGTTTTGTGGGGCAGCAGTTACCACAGAAGCACCTGCATGGGGCAAGGGATGTTTACTCCTTCTTTATGTCTGTGTTCTCTGCAGTACTTTTAGATTTTGGGTCAGGATGGAGCCACCAGAAAGCAGGCAGAAGGTGAGGATTACTAGTTATGGGGTGTGAGAGACTGAAACTGAAGGTGGAATCGATGGACATCAAGTAGGAGACTTCCAGAAAGCTTCTTTGTGTTCATACTGCAAAATCCTCAACTGGAGCTCCTATGGCCCTTGAGAACAGTGTCTGTCACAGCACCTCTGCTTCAGCATCTTGATTTGCCTTTTTCTTGCAAGGCAGGATTTAGTGTGGCCACCAAAGTGTGGCGTGGGATTTGAAAGTCTGTAAAATACACTGCCCATGCCTGGTGAAATTCTTCCAATCTCCTGTGGCAGTGTTACATCACATGATTGTTCAGTCATGTTTTCCTTACAATAGAAAGAATGTCTGTACAGAAAAGAATGGGGTGAAGATTTTAATGCTGTTTGAGGTGGGTTGTCCTGATGTAAAGCAGTCTGCTATTGCAAACTGTGACATGTGCATAGATTGTATTAAGAAATCTATGCATGTGTGTGAACTACTACAAATGAATGATTAATATTTATGTGGACATACTCTCAGACAGTGGATATGGCACTAAGGGAAAGCACAGTTGTTCTTTCTTGTGTTACCCAAGAAACTCTACACTGTTAATACAAGCTTCTTTTCCCTGTTCTTTTGTTTTGCTGTAAGAAGAGTTTGACAGATGATTTCTTAGCTGATGCATACCCCAGGGATATGGTATGCTGATGCTCTAAGGTCCACACTTTCTACTGGGTTTCCTTATGTTAGATTTCTTAATGGAATTTGTTAGGTTAATTTCTGCTTACAAAGTTCTACATTAAATGGAATTTCATTGCTTGAGAATTGGCATTTTCTCGATATAGTGGTGAAACACTTTAGCAGTCTTTTGTAGGATATACAGTTACAACAACATT
The DNA here is from genome assembly GCA_013397175.1 of Platysteira castanea. Classification (NCBI taxonomy): domain Eukaryota; kingdom Metazoa; phylum Chordata; class Aves; order Passeriformes; genus Platysteira; species Platysteira castanea. The sequence continues at coordinate 667,768 of VYXC01006692.1, read as the reverse complement.
GTAATTTAAAATAGAGATCAATGCAGTCTCCATTCAATTATAAAATTTATATGCCTTTTTTTAACTGGTAGTTAGGAACTCATACATATATTAGTAAATATTTATTAGATTAAAATTAATGGTGAATTTTGAGCAATGGTAGTATGAATCTGATATTTTAAAGAACTCATGACCTCCCGTTATAGATGATAGAGGAGCAGGTCTCAGAAGCTGTGTCTTGACCAAGGAGTGGTGTTCTCCGTGGAGCACTCCAGCCTTCCTCCTCCTGCCACTCCTTCCGAGGGACCCTCAGGGAGAGCCATCTCTCCTGCACTGTTCAGGCACCCACATTTCCTTCCTCTGAGCAGACTCCAAGAGTGGAGACAGGAGGTCTCATACTCATGTGGAACCAGGATTAGATCTGCCTAAGTGCTTGTCCCGTAGATTTGACAACACAGATGTGGACCAGATGACACGAGAGTCAGTGAGGACAGTAATTAATGCTTGACGAAGCCCATTAAGTGCTGGAAGCCCCATTGGTGCAGGTGTGATGGGGCCAGCAACATGCTCCCTGAAGTGTTGTTTGTGGAGACACCAGTATTATTCTCTGTTGTTCAAAGGATGCTCTCATTATCTGGTTTTATATGGGGAAAGATGGTACACAAGCTTAAGTTTAAAAAGCTGTGCTGAAAAAATATCTTTTAATTTTTTCCTGGTTTTATAAGCATTCTGGCTATAGTAAGCAAAAGCAAATGCAGTAATTCTGGATGGAAGGAGTTATATAGCATAGTCTTGACAGATCAGTTAATTATCCCACATTGCTTGCTCAGCTATCAAAGTTCTGATAATTGCTGCCATATACATATTTTGAAGTGGTATGGAAAAGTAAGCTTTTGCTTTTCCTTTGTTCTCATTGTGTCTCCATTTTAGATGGTTTTATTTGACTACACAAAAATTGCATTAAGAATTAGTCAGTTAGGCTCTGGGGCTTTCTTTCCATCATACAATTTTGCTTTGAATAAATCAATAGATTAAGGCAACTGTTCCATATTTCTGGTTGTTTCCATGGTTGAGTGTGCTCTATGGTTGATTTGAAAGATATTTTAATTTGATCTTTTAAGTCTCTTTAGGCGGTTTTCAGTAGAATCATTCTGTGAAGAAAAGGTTAATACTTCAATGTGCATTTACATCTAGGGCTTTGCTCTGTTGAAGAACCTAGTGGATAGATGTAAAGTTCATAAAAGAGTAATGACAGGACACTATACATAAAGCAGACATAATGCTGTAGAAGCACAGCATCTCCTAAAGAACAGCTAGGGCCTAGACTTGGAAATCATTACATGACTTCTTAATCTCACTGCTTCTATCCCCTTGATGAAAGTAAAATGTAATGGGTGTACTCTAATGGGCACTCGGCTGTATGTAGTGCTCCTGAAATGTGCCTGTAACTACTCAATGAAATGGTTATTGACAGATCAAGTTAGATCAGCATAAATAGGGGAACTCTCACCACTGTACACTCATCATAATGTCTTAAAGGTTGAAAGCTTTCTCCAGGTGAAAGGATCTGTAGTTCATATTATTTCCTAGAATTGTCACAAAATCACAGAATGGTTGAGGTTGGCAGAGATGTGTGAAGGTGACCTAGTCCTGCGTCCCTGCTCAAACGGGGCCACCTAGAACAGGGTGCCCAGGACTATATCTATGGTAGCTTTTGGATATCTCCAAGTATGGAAACTCCACAACCTCTATGGGCACCTTGTGCCAGTTGCCCTTGCAGTAAAAAAGTGTTTCGTGATAGTCAGAGGGAATCTCTTCTGTTTTGGTTTGTGTCCATTGCCTCTGGTCCTGTCACTAGGCAAAGAAAGGAAGGAACCTGACTCCATCTTCTTCACACCCTCCCTTCAGGTGTTTGTACACACTGATTTGATCCCCCACTAAGCATTCTCTTCTTGAGGCTGAGCAGTCCCAACTCTCACTCATTCCTCATAGGAGAGATGTTCCAGTCCCTTAATTATCATAGTAGCCCTTTGCTTGACTCTCTCCAGTAGCTCTATGTCTTCCACTTGGGAGCCCAGAACTGGTCCCAGCACTGGAGACGTGCCTCACTGGTGCTGAGGAGAAGGATCGCCTCCCTCAACCTGCTGGCAATGCTTTGCCTCGCACAGCTCAGGGTGCCGTTTGCCTTCCTCGTCCCAGGGCAATGAATGCTGCTTCACTCTCAGTTTGGTGCCCACCAGGACCCCCAGGTCCTTTACCAAAAAGCTATTTTCCAGACCATTCTGGTACAGGAGGTTGTTCCTTCACAGGTGCAGGACTTTGAATTTGCCTTTGGTGAACTTTGCTGAAAGGGCCCTGCCTGGCCATTTCTCCAGGGATCCTTTGGATGGAACAACCCTTGGTCAGATCGGACATTCCCCCCAGCCATTCGTCATTTCTGAAGAGATGAAAGAGCAGATGCCATCTGATGGCTTCTACTCTCTTTATGATTTATGCTGCTATAGACCAGGATATCTAGCTTGTGGAATTCCTTTGTCAATGTACAGATGAGTCTTAATAGTCACCTAAAAGGAAATCAATTTAATGGAAAGGGACTGTTTTCCTCTCAAGATAATGTGCCCAAGGACAAAAATTATTTCAGCTCATAATCACTTCTAATCAATTCTGTGTATTTTGTCATCTCTTAGGATGCAGGAAGTCAACAAATAGGCTTTTTGCTTGGAAGCTGTGGAGTTACTGTGGCCTTGACCAGCGACGCATGCCATAAAGGACTGCCTAAAAGCCCCACCGGGGAGATACCACAGTTTAAAGGTAATCTAACCCTAGTTTATCGTGGCTCTCACTGATCATTTACAACAATAAGTAACTGCACTTGTTTAGTGGCTGTGGGTGAGGGTCAGGCCCGTGATTAAACACTTGCCATGGGAGCAGCTGTGGCTGCTGGGACGCTGCTGGGACACCGCTGTCCTGGTGTGTCACTGCTGGCAGTGATGGCTGCGCCAGCCTCATGGATGGAGATGGCACCAGTGCTCCCAGTCCAGTTCTCTGCTGGCTCAGCCGGGCTGCTGAGACCATCTGTGGCCACAGAAATTAAGCCAACAGAGTTAGGACTGTAGTAGAGAAGTATTCATATGATTCACTCCTTTAGTGAAGTGTAGGGACAGTAACTTCTGACACGGGAGTGGTAATGAAACTGCTTGGGTCAATAACAGCTGAAACTGCCCAGCCATTCCCTCAGGGGCTGCCTAAAATGACCTCAATAGCTGTTTTAAGAAAGCAGTTCTGCAAAATCTTCTTTTCCAAACTACACTGAGGTTCAAAGGAAGCAATGTTTAGGTAATGGTGACACAGACCTTTCAAAAATAAAACTCTGGCAGGGAAGGCTTTTGTCTTGTCTTATCCAGCAGAAACTCAACAAAAGCTGGCTTTTGTTTGTTTCTCAGGCTGGCCAAAGCTGCTGTGGTTTGTCACAGAGTCTAAACACCTCTCCAAGCCACCTCGTGACTGGTTCCCACACATCAAGGATGCTAACAATGACACAGCTTACATTGAGGTGAGTTAATGAAGATGCATCTTCTCCTCAAATCATTACATATGGCACTTCTGGATTAGATAAACATCATTATTCATTCAGTAGTCACAGAAGCAAAGAACATCCTGGTTTAGCCTGTTAATAAGGAATGTTTTCTGATAAATTCGACCAATACTGATTTCAGAAAAGTCAATGGAATGTTAAATTGCATTTTGGGTGTTTCTAACATCAGCCTTTTTATGTGGCTGCTGCACTATTATGTTACATTTGCCTTGACCAATCTTGGTTCTGTTCATTGTGGGCTTGCCCACTAGCCCTGAGATGGATAGAAGACAAGGTTCACAGTGAAGCTTCAGTTCTCATATCACAACCTTCAGACCTTTTGAAAGAGAAAGAATTTCTTGTTTAAATGCTTGCCTGTCACTTACTGCTTTATGAGTCACACTCCCCACAACAGAACAACATCAGGAAGGGAAAGTTAACAATGCTCTTGAATTTAATTTCCCTCCTTTTTTCCCCCCATCATTTTCGCCCACTTCTGCATAGACTCAAATGCTTTGAATTCAGTGGTGTTGGTATTGAATTTAAATGATTCTTCAAAGGGACTAAGTGCAAGTGAATGGGCCAAAGGCGTTTCCTGTCTTTGTGCAGTCAGGACACTGGGCTACAGAAGCAGAGATGTCTTCATTCTTGATCTTGCTGATTGTCATGGAGAAAGATAAATGTTTAGTTTATTATCTGACACTGACAGTTCTCAGACTCTTGCATAAAGTCACAAAAATTATTTCAATAATCACCAGTGGCCTCCCACCTCTTTCTTGCTGCTTTCTCACGAGTCTCACATTCTTCTGATCAAAGAGTTTGTGTCTTTCAGACTGCATACATATAGATTATTATCACAGCACCCAGCAAGGATTCTGCAGTCAGCTCTTATCACATGACTTACAAGATGCAGAAGGGAGAAGCTTGGGTTTAGTGGTTGGCCTGTAAAATCTAATGTAAACACTGAACAGACTGAACTAGGTTATTCTCTGCTAAATCTAGCCAGTCCATTAGTCATTGACATGATCAAAATTGTTAGAATTATGTTTCCATAATGCCTGTTTTCAAACAACACATGGATTTCAGATACCAAGCCTGGGAAGCTTCAGTCAAAAGAGAAAGCCTATCTGAAAAAAAATTGCTTTTTAACAAAGAAATGCCTCCAAAACTCCCCGGTACTGCTGCCTTCTTAAAATAGTCATTACATGTGTCCATCATTCACCTGCAGAGCAAACACTTTAAACATAATTATTAAATAATGGAAATAGGGCAATTATTTCACATTGACTTTCCCTACTTATTTCATTTTAGTACAAAACATGTAAAGATGGAAGTGTGCTTGGGGTAACTGTGACAAGGATTGCACTGCTGACACACTGCCAAGCTCTGACCCAGGCATGTGGATACACAGAAGGTATGGAGTGCACTCCCCTTGCATCACCCTTAAAATCAAGTGCGAATTGTAATTTATTTCTGATCAGTCTCCTATCATGTTTTACACAGTTTGGTGCCAAAGGCTTCTAGGTTTAAAAACACAATTTTTTTTTTCATTTGTTTCAGGAAATATGTTCATATTTAAAATATCTATAGGAGAGGTACAAATAATGTCTTAAGCAATATAAATCCTGCAGTGGAGATTTACTTTGAAAGTTAACCTTTGAGGTCATCAGTCATGTTGTACTGAAGCTTCCTTCCTCTGAGTGGGTTTGCCTTGGGTCAATGCCATGTTCTAAAAAATAAATTCTGCTTTGTTTTCGTTGGACAGCTGAAACAATTGTGAATGTACTAGATTTCAAGAAGGATGTTGGTTTATGGCATGGAATTCTTACAGTAAGTATGTTTTTTTTATTCTCTGTGAGTATTTGAAAATAAACTAACCTAATATGCTTGTTGCTGTCACAAACTGGGATGTCCTACAGTTTCTTCTAATACAATTTTTTGTGCCTTGAAAGCAAAATAAGTGTGATTTAAACCCATGATCTTCTCCTAGTGCATTTATCCATAATGAGCATGGTAAAGATGTCAGTGTATTCTTGTGCATCATGTCAAGTACTGTGGGCCCATTCTTATTATGTTATCTCACCAATATGTGATTTTGAGATCAAACTTTATAGCAGAAACAAATCAAATAAATACTTGCCTCTGTAGGGATATGATCCAATGGCATAGTTCTATTGCCCCTGACTAGCTCTCCTGTCAAAACTCCTACCAACAGATGTTTTTGCTAACATAAAAGCATTCCCAATACTTTAAATTGCATTAATTTTCTACTTGATATTAGAATGTCTTCCTCAACTGACATATTTTTAAGTATTGCTTCTGAAGGTGCTGTTGCAATCAGTGACTGACAAAATGTTTACTAGTCACTGATCATTTTAAGAACAGATGTTAAGTCTTGAAGTCATTGTTTGGGAGTCCCATTATTTTGGGGGTCCCTATGATTCCCAGTGATCCATTTTTCCCATGCAGTGTTATTCTTACTATCAAAGTGCAGTAATAACATTTCTGAAGCAGAAACAATTAGGCTTAACACCCGTAAGTATCTCATGTTAAAAAACCATCTTTATCACTGGTTGAAAGCAAGTGTCTAATAGAGCTTTTCTGTGGTTTCCTTTGCTATTAATCTTGTTCTGAACTTCATTTTTTTCAGTACTTGCCTGTAAGTGCTTTTCCTGTACCTATGCTTGTGCCAGACTGAAAGGAGAACTATCTTTTGCAGTTCTCCATGTGTTTAGATGACTAATCCGCTGGGACACTTAACCTTTCTTAAACCTACGTTTTCCAAAACAAATACTGTATTTAACCTGAGCTGCTATGAGGGGAGGCATGTTGCCCACAGGAGACATTTCTAAATGGTAACAGAAGTAAAGCAGCAGCTCATTTGCAGGCTGTTTGTTTAACACGGAGAAATCACTGATGCAATTGATGGGCTCAGACTGAGAGATCAGTTTTGGATTTGTCATTGGTTTCACTCAGCTGCTTTTTCTAAACTTCCTGGAACTTTTCATGACCTTGTTGAAAATAATGGAATTAGCTCACCCAGAGAGGAACTAAAACCTCTTTCATTTATTTTCTGTTAAAATAAATTGATCTCTGCTTAGTCTAGGACTTCAGTTTCTCTGTCTACTGTCTTTTAAATAATTTGTGCCCCACTACCATTGGTGGCTTTTAGTCTTCTCAGAGATGGATTTCTGTAGCCAGATATCTTGCTGCTTGAGCTTTTTAGTACAGTGTTCATATATATGGCAGTTTTTCAGGCTTAGGGATAATATTACCTACATAGCAAACATGCAGACATTCTTCACCCAATGGTTTTTAAAATTTTTTGTTTTTAGAAAGAACCTCTTTGAGTATGAATAGAAAGAAAATGCTTCTTTTCACTACTGTTTAAAAGTTATGATCTGATTTGTCAAATTCATTAATCCTTAATTAAAGCATTGGAAAATGGGTGTCTGTTTCATCTTAATGTAGGTAGCTAGATAGGAAAAGATGAATGCCAGCACTGACAATAAAATAAGCACAGAGTGATTTGCACAGCTGTCCCTGCCCATAACACAATATAAGTAGTTACAACAATTTTTGTATCAAACCCTTTTATTTTTTTGATTTCAGAGTGTCATGAACATGATGCATGTTATAAGTATTCCATACTCCTTAATGAAAGTGAATCCACTGTCATGGATACAAAAAGTCTGTCAATACAAAGGTAAGAAAGAAGAATATACAAAAGTTTGCTTGATAGTCAAAATCCAAAGTGCGAATTGATAGCACATCCCATCTGTCTAGCTTTTATGTGGTGTGTTAATAATTCTGTCATTGTTATTGCAGCAAAAGTTGCATGTGTGAAGTCCAGAGACATGCACTGGGCGTTGGTGGCACATCGAGACCAGAGGGACATCAACCTCTCCTCGCTGCGGATGCTGATAGTGGCTGATGGTGCAAACCCATGTAAGCTCTGCTGCTCCACTTTAGGAGGGAACAGGAAGGGGCTTCTTGCGTTTAAAGTTTCAATCTTCAGCCATCTTAGCCAAAATATTTGCAAAATACACAATTTGTCTACTACAAGCTGTGTGACATTTATGGAAACAGTAATTAATTTGAGATTTTTTTCAAAATATTTTTTTCTTTAGCTCATCCCAAAACAAACTTGGTATTCCATATAATGCAAGTTGCAGTAAATCCAGTTTTGCTTAACATCACAATCATGTATAAAGACTGAAGCTATAAAAATTGAAGCAATGAAGACCTTAAGCTGTAGAAAAGATCAGATCATTTCCTCTGAATGATGATTCTCAGATGCAGAAATAACTGAGAATTTTAGGGCAATACTTATGCTACTCTAGAGAAACACATCTGAATCACGTCATGACAATTAACAGCATGAGCTGTTTCTCTATATTATTTAAGATACAAATGTACAGGTGTTGTACTTGTTTGTAGTAGTTTAGTAGTTTGTTGGAATTTCTGAATTAAATCTTTAATTTCCCTCATCCTAAAAAAGAACACTGTAATGAAATTGATAATGTAAATCTAGCTGTAATGGCTTTTCTCTGTAAGCATAATAAAAAGACATCATGTTCAAAAATTAGTCTTTATTGCCTGTATGCAGATGTACAACTGCATATACGTATATATATAATTGTAGCAGCTATGATGTATTTCCCAGTGGACATAGATCCTTTTAAAATTATTTCTCCTGAAAAGCCTATATAAATAGAAAATTTGCAGCTTGAATAGCATCACTTCAGAAATTATTTTTCTCCTCTGATTGTTTGTTATTTTTTTTCTTTATCCCAGGGTCCATTTCTTCCTGTGATGCATTTCTCAATGTCTTCCAAAGTAAAGGTCTAAGGCAGGAGGTCATTTGTCCCTGTGCTAGTTCACCAGAAGCTCTCACTGTGGCTATTCGAAGGTACGTGTTACACCAGTGGAAATAGACCCACTGAATGCGTATATGTGGTAATTTGAAACAAAAAAAAGAGAAAAAGTTATTCAAGTATGAATCTGCATTTTTAACTTCTATATGATAAGTATAGTTTGCAAATTGTTTATGTCCAAGGAAGACATACAGGAAGAATTTTTAGAGTAATGATTTAACTTCAGAATACTTTATGGTTCCCATTGCCATAATTTCGTAGAATTTTAAATTAAATAAATTGAAATGCAAAAGCAAATTCTGTAAATAAAAATGTAAAAATGCCGCTGTAAGTATAAAATGAATTAAAATGTGAGAATTAAGTAGAATTGCCATTGAGGAAAATCAGATTTTCAAGTAGTTTGTTTAAAGAGAATTACAACATTCTGCAGGTTGTTTTTGGCTGACAGGCACTTTTTAACCATTCATAGACTCTCAATAATCATCTGGAAATGCTCTTTGAATCTGAGGGATTTATGCCTAGAAATAAAATAGATAAATTCCACTAAAACTGCTAAATGCTACTAAAAAAAATTCCACTAAAACTGCTAAATGCTACTAAAACTGTTAAGCGTTATGTATATACAGTCACAGGGGTGTTCAGGTTGGAAAAGACCTCTAAGATCATTGAATCCAAACATTAACCCAGCACTGCCAAGCCTTCACTAAACTGTGTCCCTGTGCCACTTCCACACCTCTTCTAAACACAAGGATGGTGTCTCAGCCTCTTCCCTGGGCAGCCTGTTCCAGTGCTTCATGACCCTTTAGGTGAAGAAATTTTTCCTAATATCCAATCTAAACCTCCCCTGGCACAGCTTGAGGCCATTTCCTCTTGTCCTGTCACTTGTTACTTGGGAAAAGAGATCCACCTGGCTACAGCCTCCTTTCAGGGAGTTGTAGGGAGTGACAAGTTCCCCTCTGAGCCTCTTTTTCTCCAGGCTGAGCCACCCCAGCATCCTCAGCCTCTCATAACACTTAACCAACAGAATCCTGTCAGAAGTGCTGTAGCACACAGTAAATGCTGTAGGTATTGTCTGTTTTGGCAGAGTTCTCCAAAAATTATACCTTGAACAGTAAGCACTTTGTTTTTAAGTTTGTATTTCTGCAGCAAATTATAATTGTTTCACACGTTAAAATATGCAGTATAAACATGTAAAGCACTAAAACAGCATTAAGTAGAATACTTCCTGCCACAAATTCTTAAATACACTGTCCAAGTGAAATTTAACTAGGTTTTCAATTAGCTTTCCAGCAGAACATTACAGGAAGAAGGACATGAGGCCAAGACTGTGGTTGACTTTCAACCACCTCATTATTAGTTTAAAAGATCTGAAAGCAGTCCATCAGGGATTTACCCTGTCCAGGTTAGCTGTCTTTCTGTGAACTACAGGACTTCAGAGAGCCCTTCATTCAGCTCCATCAGCCTGTTCTCAGCTTTATACCAAGAACCACCAAGTGTCGTTCCCTTAGGTGCATTTCCCTGCCGTAGGCTGTGCAGGCCTTTGCTCCCTTGGAAGGAGCTCTTGCTTGTAAGTTAAGAGAGGAGGTGAATGGGCAACAGACGTCGCTTGTGCTGAGCACTGAGCAGGTTTTTAATTTCCTGGGCTAGGCCTGGAAAATTTGGCCCAAATCGCAGGTTATGAAGTGGGAGAACTTCATAATGGCATGTCTGAGGTGCCCTTTCTAGATGTAAGCTCTGTGCCTGTAGCCATCTGAAGCACTAAAAATTCATTTCCGAATTAACTAGCATTGAGAGTTTACAAAAAAAAATTATTAGCACATAACATTGTGGATAATTCAAAATAAAAGAAAGGCATTTTTATCTTCAGTGCATCGCTGTGTAATTACAGAGCAGTTCTTACTGCAGTGAATGTTACTGAACACATATCTCCTCTTTTTTTGAAGTCTGTTTAATGGTAGGATAATGCTAGATGAACTTGGGAGATGTAGCATTTTTCATTTTGTCAAGCCATCTCCACTGACAGTAAAGTCATCACACAAGTTCCAAAGAGTTACTGCTGACGTATGCATTAAAATTACTCCCTGCAGAGCAGAGATCCAGAGAGCTCCCTGTTAATGTTCTGGCTTTCAAAATCTATGGTGTATTTTTACTGAACTTCCTACGAGGAAGAGTAACAAAACCAGTTCTCAGTTGAAATACCCTTGTAGTTTAGAAAAAGACAGTAATAGACTAGAGCTCCTTCAGCCTTAAAGCTGAATCACAAAGCCTAGTATTCAAAGAGATGTGTCATACAAATAATTCATGTTATTCCTCTTTGGTTTATTGCATGTTAGTCTGAACCCACTTGCTTAAGGGAATGCAAAAGTTTCAGGACAGGTTTTTTTCCCATTTCCCTCTCCCAAAAAGGAGTGGTCAAATAGATTGTATCTGTAAATGGTAGTAGGAGCTTCTCTCAAAATGCTTTATGTGATAAGTAGTGCAGAAAAAATGAATGTGATGACAGTCCAGATGGCCTCTACTTTTGGAAGTCTATGAGAAGCTGTGTGTGCCTGCAGGAGACCTTTCTTCTCATGAGCACAAAATGTGTGTTTTGGGGAGCAGGGATGAGAGAAAGTTGATCAATAGTGTCACTGAAAGTTCCTTTTACGTGATGGGAGTGTTATTTATCACAGGTGCTTGTTTACTAGCGCCATTTGTTATGCTCTAATGCATTTTCAAACATGCTCACATCCTTCTTTGTTGACAATGTCACTTGAGAAATATGGCTCGTAAAACCTATTAATTGAAATTTATGGAGCCCATCAGGGCAAGGCTTACATGAGCAGGACTGGCTGAGGCACATCTAGCATTTGAAGCACAGTAGAGGAGAAATGTCATATCAAAGGACATTATCTGTTAAAAAATAGTTGTGTTGTGATGGAGTATTTGGGGAAAATACAGAATTGTGAACTAAATATTGACTGTTTTATCCATCCTGAAAAGAGCTGGAGTCGAGTCTGCTTTTCATGGATGCATTATCTGAACTCAAATCAGCACCACATCACCTTCTGGTTTTGCATTTTAAAATGCAGGACAGTGCAAGAGTCCTTCCAGACATGAAAAGCTCTGACATATTCCCCTGACTTGGTAACTTGCATATGTCAACACTCATTTACTCAAGCCACGGTCTTCATAGGTATAATTGGATCCACTGGTGCAGCAGGTGGTTTTATACTGAAACAAGCTGACAGGCATCTTGTGCTGATGCTGTGGAATTTTACAGCATGTAGGCAACGAATGCGAGCAAACTGAGGCGTTGCCGAGAAGCTGCATCCACAATATTTTGACCATGACTGATGAAGGCATAATTTGTTTCAATTTTCATGTGGTAAATTAGAATAGGAAGAATTCAATTATATGCACTGAAATGAAGATGGTAAAGACCTTGTGTCTTCTCCAGATACTTGACAGTAAATCTATGCCAGATTGCCTCAAAATAGATAACATGTAGAATTTATCAAGGTTTTTACTGATCAGTTCCAAATATTTGCAGTGCAGTTTCTTTCCACATTGTCTGCACCATCTTTCAGTCTGGTTTTAATGAGGTAAAAGGTCTTTACTTGAGTGGTAAAGCAATGTTTATAAATTTATCTGAAAATTAAATACAAGCTGTTTTGGGTAAACGTTAGGTGTTACATCTCAGCAGTCCCATATATGTGGGTGGGTATTGAATGAGAGAGATAACAGATGTAATTACTCAGAAATGATGGAAAAACAGGATTTTATCAGGCCCAGAAGGGGATGAAAAGAAGGTGAAATTTCAAACTCTGAAACAGAGGAGTATTTGCAATAGTAGTCCATTAAGCACAAGTGAATGTTTACACCTGCCTGATGGTGCACTGATGCTCTCACCCGTGCTTGTAGGCCAACAGATGACAGCAACCAGCCGCCGGGAAGAGGAGTTCTGTCCATGCATGGGCTCACTTACGGAGTGATTCGAGTGGACTCTGAAGAAAAGCTGTCTGTCCTGACTGTCCAGGATGTTGGCTTAGTGATGCCAGGAGGTGAGAAACTTCCTTTGAAACTTAAAAGGATTCACCAGTTTAAGTAATTGGCACTAGAAGGTTGCAGGTGAGCATACTTTGTTGCTGGACTACAAGCTTTGGGACTACAAGCTCCTTAAAACCATTTTAATCCAAAAGCATTACCTTACAAAACTTCAGGGTTTGGAAATCCCAAGACTTTTTGTCTGCATTTACTTCAGTGTCTGTCTGTGCTTGCATTAGCAGCGTGTATTAAGCAACCTGCCACTACATCAGAACATCTGTTCCTTAACTGTGAGATGCTGGTAGAGAAAATAAGGAAGTTAAAGTACTGTGGCTATAAATATCTGTAAGTCTGACCAAGACAAAAGTTTATAGTAGGAAAAGTTTTCATAGCCTGTGCAAAGGATCAACAAAATTGCTATCTGAAAGCTTGCACAATGTTTTTCCCAAGGTCTCGTGCTATCACCCAGTTATCACACAGAAAAGGTATGACTGAAAAGTTCATGTTGATAACTTCAATCTGAAACTAGTGCTTCAGAAGTGGAAGATTACAGTTTTCATAAGACAGCTATGTTTTAAATGGGATGCTATGGATACTAGAAAGGGCTAATACTGTATTTTTTCGTAAGAGAATGCTTGTTATGGACCAAAGCAATAAAACATAATGATGCACCTTATAAAATTTCAGTTGAACAACTTTAAATAAAGGAAGATACGATTGGTTGTTGTTTAATAGTTATCATACAAAATACTATAATAGATGTGCCATCTTGCACTTCATATTATGTTCTGATAGTTTTAATGAAAATGCACGCTCCTGTTTATCCTCTGAAAGGTCGTTAAAGATTCTGTACACTCGTACTTAAAAGATGTGTTGATTCCTTTCTGCTTTCCCTTGATCATCATATCCTCTTTGCAACTACAAAACCTACTGACGCTGTACTCCAACCCCAGGGATTATAGCTAAAGCAGCATTCCTGATTCTTGTTCAAATGGTTGACATGAAATAGTGCTTCTTTCTCAGACCAGTGCTTTCTAATTCCTCCTGTTTAGCTCCTGCTGTCTCTGCAGGCCTGTAAGACCAGACAGAGGGAGTCTGAGCTCTGATAAATTCTCAGTAAAACAACCATATTAGTCTGCTGGAATATCTTGATCTTTCATATGGTGTTAGTTGTTAGGTTCTGAGAGGTGGATTTCGTGGTTGCCTGCCTCCCTGGCTGTATAGTAATTATCAAGGGCTCCATTAGGGTATTGCATTTTGCACTGGCTGAGGCGAATCTGGTTTTCAGCATGCAGAGCTGGAAACACAGTCACATTCCAATATTACAGCAATATTACAGATGAACTGCACTTTCAGAGAACAAAGCAAAGAGGTATTGTTATCAACGTAAAGACTTGAGTTTATATAAAGATCCTTGCATTCTTTTTATAGATATTATTTATAATATAAAACCACTTGATAATGTTAAACACTGTAATGTTCAAGAAACTGATTGTTAGGCATTAACCTACATGTAATTAATTTCTTTTATGTCAGCTCCACCATGATGTCTTTCCCACAGCATTATGTTATTCAGTGGTTCATTTTATAATATTTTTTTAATTCCTTTCTTCTCCCTCTAGCTATAATGTGTTCAGTGAAGCCAGATGGAGTTCCTCAGCTCTGTAAAACAGATGAAATAGGAGAACTTTGTGTCTGTGCTATTGCAACGGGTACATCATATTATGGACTCTCGGGCATGACCAAAAATACTTTTGAGGTAAGTTGACCAAGAAGTACTGTATAAATTCCTTCCTTTTGAACTTTTTCTGTTTCAAGGTAATATTTGACATAAAATATTGATAATAACAAGGTAAGAATAGCAATATTAATCAGTGATGCTTGTGACTTGGGACCTATATTCTAGCCAGATAATCTACACTGAAGCCCATTTCAATAAGCACAGTAGTAGATCTTTATGTGAGTTTAGTTTTAGCTCTGAAGAGCTTTTACTTCAATTTTCAAATAAAATACCAGGAGCTGAAAAAATCACAAGGAAAGGAGTACGAAAGACCAAGTTCAAAAGCTAATATTGTACAAATCTATGTGCAGAATTTGATTATTGCAAACACTAAGAAAGCTGCTGGGTATCTCTAGAAAGCAGTTTTCAACATTTCCACAGCACTTCCAGCATTAAGGCTTGAATTTATACAGAATCCTGACAGATGTAGTCTTCAAGAGAGGTATCTGAAGAGCAAAGAAACCTTTTCCTGATGAGTCCCTGCCTGCTCTTGTTTGAATTGCCTTAGGTGAAAGCCTTTTGGCTTTGTGGAATCTGTTTTCTGACTCCAATGCACAGAGCTGTACTGATAGCTCTGTAGTACCTGCTCACTTGTCATCATTAACTTCTGCTGCAGACAGTGTAAAATGCTGAACAAATTAGAGAAAAAGTGAAAAAAATTGATTTTTAAGCTCCTATCCTTTTCTCATTTAATATTTAAGGCAAAAATTTACTCAAATACATTTGATTTTCCCTTAACACATTCTCTGTTATTACCACTTTTAATAGACTAATGTGACTAATATCTTCTGCAAAATGAAGAGCTGAATGTTGTAAACACTGCACATTATATAATTAATGCAGACAAATGGATATGATTCTACATCCTGCTGTTCAAGTCAGGAATCTTACTATGCAATTGTGATCTGAAATTTGTTGATAGTTGATTTTTGTGCTTCAAGTACAATTGGCAGTACGCAGTATGAGTGATAATCCTGGATTTTACACACTTCTCCTTTGGGGTAGAAAGATTCGTTCATTTTGTAGTACTTGCTGTAATTGTGTTATCATTCATAATAACTGTCAGCAGTTTAACAGCATATTTAGACTGATTTAGACTTGTTTTATGCTAAACAAATAAACTGCCATTGAGTGAGCAGGACCACTCAGTTTTAAAGTTAGACATATTCTTGAGAGTCCTCTCCAAGTGGATCTCTGTTCTGTTTTACTGTGTGGTTTGTGTTGCAGGTATTAGAGTGTCAAAGAGTTCTGTGATCCTGAAATGAATTATCGCCAAGGATGTCTAAGCATTAAATCTGTTCAATAAGAGTCACCCGTGGGCATCTGGCAGCAGAATTTGACCTTTCTTTTTAGATGAGCCTTCAAGAACACTATTAGCCATGGTCTTCTACTTGCCATTGTCTTTTTGCCTTTAGACTATTTAAGTTTAAAGAAATGACTGCAGGAAAGTGCGGTTGTGTCAGAATGCAGCTCAGAGCAGCTCACATGCCACAAGGATAACACTGTGCTAATTAGGATAGAAAAAGCCATAGGAATCTATCCACGGCCCTAGGAATCTATCCATGGAAGTCACGTATGTCTGGTGTTCAGACATTTAGAGTGGTGCTCTATAGGGGCCATATTTTCACTTTCAGGTGCTACAGAAGGCATTATCACTGAGACATTATCACTGGTATTCTGAGAACTTAATTGACCTTAAATAAAAATGTGGTCAGCTGAAAGAGTCATTAAAGGTATTAGCCTTAAAATAGCTTCACTTCTAGCCTGCCTATTT
Source organism: Platysteira castanea (assembly GCA_013397175.1). Lineage (NCBI taxonomy): Eukaryota > Metazoa > Chordata > Aves > Passeriformes > Platysteira > Platysteira castanea. The sequence goes on along the minus strand of VYXC01006692.1, from coordinate 651,758 downwards.
CTTACACTGTGCTGGAAATGGGCATGAGGTACTGAAAAAAATCTCCACTGAAATGTTTATGAGTTAAGCTCTCAGTTAACCTATACACAGCACCTCAGGTTGGCAGTCTGCTCAGCATGGGTTTTTATTAATAATGTTGATGTTGATCTGTAAATTTTTTTAAGGCCATAAATGATTTACAGAGTCACAGTTACAGAAAATGTGTGTGGTAAACAGAGTGGGATTGAATTTGCTGGAACTCGGGTACACATGAGTGTAGGAGTTTCCTGACACTCCCTTCATGGTCAGTGAAGGATAAGGAGCATCACCAGTGACCTATTTCCTTTGTTTCAGACTAAACATCTGAGAGAAAATGCCTGAAATACTTTGCAGCCTGATCTCTATGTATAGAACTGAAATTCCATGTTTCTGTTTTGCAGGTGTTTCCTATGACCAGTTCTGGTGGCCCTATCACCGAATATCCTTTTATAAGGACTGGACTTCTAGGCTTTATAGGACCAGGCGGACTCGTCTTTGTTATTGGCAAAATGGATGGTTTGATGGTTGTCAGTGGAAGAAGACATAATGCTGATGACATTGTAGCAACAGCACTGGCCGTGGAACCCATGAAATTTGTCTACAGGGGGAGGTTTGATCCTTTCTTTCCTTATACTACGTAGAAATCTTCATTATGCTTAGATGGAGTGTAAATGATCCAGATGCTTTCAGAAAGCAGTGCTTGATCTGCCCTGTGGTTTCCCTCCAGTTCTGTTCATATTGCCTGAACCAGGAGACAGCTGAGGGAAGCCCAAAGCAGTGCTGAGGCAGAATTTGGGTATCAAGGTCTTGAAACTGTGATTACTGAAATTTGCAGTTGAATAGCTGGTTAATTCTGAGGGTGTTGGCTCAACAGGATCCTTTCTGTGTGAACTAGAGGTTTCCAATATGCCTCACACTGAAGTTTTTGAATGTGAAAGTGATTCCTTGTGTGACCTTCCTCATGTGCTGAAACTGAACAGGAGACATCTACAACTTCTGAAGAGCCTCATGCAAGAGCATGTGCTCACATTCCATCACGTCAGACCTCTCACAAAGTGGTGCTGCAATTACTTTCTTCTAAGCTGGGGCCAAGGAAGGTGCTCATGCTGGCTGTTATATAACAGCTTAGTAACAACCTTGGTGTGACCTAAGTTTAATGCTTTTCTTATTCCAAGAATGTTCACTTCTCAATCCTGCTCTGACACCATGCTTGTATATACATGACTGTAGAACGAAGCCTGCTGTTTCTACTCCAGAACTTACCCAAAGCTGTTCTTGTAGCTTTTCCTCCATAACTATATTAGTAATTGACACACCAGGAGTCTAACTAATAAATAAAGAAGTCGTAGTTGTAGAAGATTAATGTAGAAGACAAGTTTTTCCCTCTGTCCTGACACTAAATACTCTTCTCTCCTCCTACAGAATAGCAGTGTTTTCCGTGAGCGTGCTGCACGATGAAAGGATAGTTATTGTTGCTGAGCAAAGGCCAGATTCCACAGAAGAAGACAGTTTTCAGTGGATGAGTATAAAATAGCTTCACTTCCTCTATATGTATGTTTGGAAGCTATTTTTTTTCTTGCTTTATATTCTTTTTATTGATCTTTCAGACCCCTAAGGTAACTGACATTTGTCTTTGAGTAATTGTGAATCTACCTTCAGTTGCACTTGCTCTTAATGAGCACAAAATGAGATTCTTCTGAGTGACAGTTCCTATCTGGTCTGCACACACCCATAGAGTGATCTTTTCCTAGTCAAAATGCTATAAGAAAAGAGGAATGAATTGAAGTAAGTAATAGCAAAGAGAGAGTAGCATATGCTTTATATGGATATAGTCATTCATTACTTCTAAAGGGGAATGAATGGATACATTATATACTCTTACTGTCTGTGCTGGTTTATTCCTGTTTCTGAGAAGTTCATTTGGTTTTTTTTCCTCTCTCTTGGGCTCAGTTTTAAAGGCACAGGAATCATAGCTGGACATGGAGCGGTGATAGAGGATACAACATCAAAAAGTCACCCCAAGACACTGTCAAAAGCTACCAGAGTCTCTTACTAAACAGTTATAAGCATGGGTACAGAGTTGGCTTCACACAGATTTTTTTTTAGTGGGTGGGAGGGAATTATGTGTTTTAGTGTGTACCATGTTGATAGCTACAATAAACTGAATGAAACTCGGCCTAAAAATCCCAATTTCCCTTCACTGAAATGAAGGGAAGTGATTGATTAGCTCAGGTCTAGGTATCTACAGTGAGGTTATCTTCTCAGAGGAGATTGCAAACAATCCCATTCCAGCAGTCTGGTGAATCATGCAGGGCACTGTGATGATCACACTTTGGTGGTGGTGCCTGACAGTTTGAACAGAAGATGAATGCTGCTGTATACTAAAGAATTCTGATCTTCTCAAAGCATTAGGAAGCCCAAGTTACGGCAATATCAATACTATACTCAGGTTTTTTTCAACTCTAATGTCTCCACATAAAAAATTTAGATACTTTAGACAGAGTCATCTTCCATCTCTTCCATCTCTATGGTTAAGCCAACTCACACTCAAAAGCCTTAGATTTAATGGAGATGTAGTCAGATTAAGACTGTTTGTTGCTACCTTGCGAAGTGGTCTCAACTATGTCTACAGCTGGTCTCCTTTTACTTCTACTTTCCTTTCCTACTTTCCTTTCTGTCCTTTTGCAAGGACTCTTCTCAGTAAATATATTGCTAACATATTTTTTGCTTTACCTAAGAGCCAAATAAAAAGATCCCACACAATTCAGAGAAGTTTTTATTCATCATTGCATTGTACTGAATAAGAAACGGAATCTATCTACTGTATCCTTCAAGAAACTGAACGAATAGGTTTTCATCCATCTCAAGACAGGCTTATCTGCTCTCTTGATTCAAAAGACAGCTACATTTCATACAGTTAGAGGCATCTCATATTCACAGTAGATCTAAATTAATACCAAGAAAAGCTAGAACTTCTAGCTGGCCGTCACACAGAAAGCCTTTGAAACACCTAGTAGCACCTAGGGCAACTATTGTAGAAGAAAAGGCTTTGGATTGCCCACACTTCGATTATTTTTGTCAAGTAGCAGGCTCCAAAAAGTGTTGAAACTGTGAACTTAGCACTTGTCCTGTTTAGTCAGCTGGGCATCTTTGTAACTTTTACAGAACTAATGTCTTACACAGTCATAGCCAGCAGAATTCTGTACTGAAAACTGGAAGAATCCTGTGCCCCACTACTCCTGCCAAGAGTCAGCCCTGTTATTCCAAGTCTGATCAAGTCCCAGCAGTGTCTGAGAATAGTAGGCCATGTATCAAAGTACACACATGTGTGGCTGCTTTCATCACCCACGTGTGAAGCCTGCAACTCTGGCATGCACCAGTATGTGAACAAGAAGTTTCTGTTTCCACCACAGCTGACAGCAGAGATGAAGGACAGAAGCCAGGAACATGTGGGATGTTTTGTGTCTCTTCCCAATCAGAGTTTTAATGACAGATGTCAGGAAGTGGTAACCAGCTGCATCTGAATCATCTGCCAGTGAGGCACAACGTAACAGTATCCCAGCCTGTGTCATGACTCTCAGTGAAGTCCATGATAAACTCTATCAAATTGCTACTTGATTCTAATGCAATTTGAGAGTTGTCTGATACCCTGTGAGTGCTGCCCTGTGCCAGCCCTGCCCTGCACTGCCTGCTTCTGCTGTGCCTTGCTGTCTCTTCCCTGCAGTTGAGCTGTTTTGATTTGCAGAACCTTTTTTTCCAGTGGTTTGCACATATTCTGACTCTCCTGACCCATCCTGCCCCTTGGCAGGGAGCTGAAGGATGGTAGAGCTGCTCTACCTATGGGACTATGCTGGACTGCAGCTGTGGGCTTTAGCAGAGGGATGGTTGGGAGGGAGTGATCAGGCTGGGGATGGAGTTTCTTGAGAGTAGAAGGGTGAAGATCGCAGATCACCCAGCAGTTCAGTCAGATAGATCCCAGATCCTCATCTGCTGCAGACTGATCTGACCTTCAGACAGGGTTGTGGTTCCTGTACTGGCAGGCTGGATGTTCGTTTTACCAGTGCCAGGACTTGGCAGGACTAAGTAAAGCCAGGAGATCTACTGCAGCACTGGAGAGTGTTTACCCAGAGAATTGTGTCAGAACAAGATGTTTTCTCAGCTCAAACAACACAGCAGTCTGGACTCTGCGCAAGTTTGGGTGTATCTTGTCCATTTTCACAATGAAAGAGAGGGACAGAGATTTCAGATACAGTTTGTTTCTGGCTGGACAGAGTCATTTCAAAAACCAAGCCATCTCATCAAGAGGCATAAATGCCAGCAGTATTAAAATTGACTGGTACTCTTCTCCCTCAAAATTTTAAGGCTCAGTTCACCAGTTGTCATCCTTGTGACAAAGTCATTCCCTGCTTCAGAAATATGCCAAATGCAAAGGTGTGAAAGGTGACAGGTTTGAATGACACAAGATATTTTATGTGGCCTTGTGTAGCAGATGTAGCTCTCAGAGACAGTTCAGAAGTTACTGGGAAATCATTGCATACACCCCTCATCCCACTCTAGGTGGATATTTCTTTCCACTCACCAGCTGTAGGAGCCATGGAGTTTAATGTTAAGTAAAAGTGGTTACTTGCCCTGTGATGGTTTTCCCTCAAACTGATGTCAGGAGAGGATCCCATGATTTATCACTGCTTTTCAGAACCTACAAATAACATTATGATTATGATGGTCATAATGGTTTCTGCCAGAAACGTGACACATTGTATATTGGCTGCCATAAATATTTCACTCTTGCTGATCTTTTGGGTGGTGTCTGTAGACCAGAAACAAGGTCTTCCAAATCTGCTTTGAGAGCTACTACTGCTAAAATTCCAATCTTTTTAAATGAGTCACTATTTTTTTATTATTTCTTAAGAAATTTTGCAGTCAAATCAATAAGAAATGGAGCAAACAGAAGCCAAAAGCAAAGCATTGCTTAGTCTGTAGAAGTAATCGATAATTTATTGGTCTACACTTTAGTACGTATATAACTGTAAGTGATTATTTGATTCTCAGAGTATAGATTGTATCTTCAAGGCAGCACACATATCAATTCCTTTTCTCACAGTTTAAAATTAAAAAGCAAGATAAGTAAATTATATTTTTGAACATTTACTACTCATTAGAGATGCTACTTAATTTGTTTCTTGGTTTGCGTAAATGTCTGAAGTTGGTTTTCTAACACCATTGCTGCAATTTTTATTACCATTATAAGAAACATAACTCCATCAAATTTGTATGGAATTAAAATCTAAGTACATGGATATTCCTGATAGTCATATTTAACTCAATAAATTACATAGATACTGTATGCTACAATTTTTTTGAAAGTGATGCAGTTTCATTAACTTGTCAGGCAGTGAATATGTTTGCTATAAGATTCAAAGATGCTTCTTTTTCAGGTTTTTGTCCAAAAAATTTTTTTCAAGTGGATAGTTTCATAGTTTTGCCTTATATATTTCCCATTCCTGCCTGAAAATCTTTTACACTGTCATCAGGAAATGAAACCGTTATTATCTTATAAAAAAAACTTAAAAGTTCTCAAGCTGCATACATCATTAGGTGTGGGGGTTATTTGAAATTTTACCTTGCTCAGAAAGATGGACTGGATATTAAGTTGATAGGAGTCCTTTGAACTTCAGCTCTGAGAAATGCACAGATTAAACGCAATTTCACGTCGTCTGGCAACCCATTTGTGTAATAAATCTCCAGGATATCTGCTACTAATGTGTGCTTAAGAGGGATAAAAAGGTAGCATTTCCTAATAGATTTGTGTGTATTTATCACCAGGTTTTTGGTTGCTTCTTTATCTGCTGGAATGAGTGTAACGACATTTCCATCCACCTGTTCCCAGTGAAAAGAACCTCCTTATCACTGACATAGCTGAAGTGTCTTTCCATTGCCAGTTAATTATTAGGGCTGTTTTATGCAGTAATTCAGAACAGAATTAGAATGATGAAAAATTAGCCTTTCATTAAAATCGACTTCCTGTGTGTTTTTTTAGGCAATTGACAGCATTCATCAAGTGGGAGTCTACTGCCTAGCACTTGTCCCGGCAAACACGCTTCCCAAGACGCCGCTGGGAGGGATACACCTGTCAGAAACCAAGCAGCTCTTCCTGGAAGGATCTCTGCATCCTTGTAACGTGCTGATGTGTCCCCACACCTGCGTAACAAACCTGCCTAAACCACGGCAAAAGCAACCAGGTAAGAGGAGTGAAGGCAAAGGGACTCTGACTTCATGCTGTGTGTTTATGGTACTGGAATGGAGCAAAATCGAGTAATTGCTGGTGCAGCTGAGAATCAGCTTGATTGGCTTTCCTCTTAAATATTCCGTGTGTGTCAAGGACATGACTGGTGTTGCCAGAAGCTAGAATCACCTTCACAGAGAGTGCAAGGGAGAATGCTAATTCAATAAAGATGGCATTTCTATCACTCTACAAGGCACTGCTGAGACCACACCTGGAGTTCTTCATAAATTCCTCTCCAGTTATGTTTAAAGAGAATGGACTGAGACCAAACCAGAGAAAGAGAAAATCTTGGCTTACTTTGAAGGCCGAGTTTGTAAACTAGAAACAGAGAGGAAGAGGACTGTTGACACTAAATAACAGTATTGGAAGAGCAAATACTTAAAAACTGGTCATGAATAAACTAAACCAAAGAATGAGTGGTTTAATCCCTGACCTGAGTGGGGAGGTTCTATACTACTCTTACAGCAGGTATATTAGAGGGAAAACCCTAACTAGTGTTAGGATGGTTCTTCAGAAGTTCTGCCTCTTCATGAAGAGTGTTGGATGAAATGGAACAGCAAGGCCCTGTCTCAAGAGACCAAGGAAGCCGTTGCAGCCTGCTGTAGTCCAGTCACTGGTTATTCGTGCCCAATGTACAAGCAAATTCTAACAAATTTTTGCCTTTGAATCCAATTGCAGATTTTAGTACACAGATTAATTTCAAGGAGTTCTGGATGTGTAGCGTCAGGCTTGAGACTTGAATTCAGCTACATTAGACTAAGTGTTGGTTATTTTCCACTTTGAGAAACACCTTGGAATTAGAAGTGGGTTTGTTCTCTGGATCTCGAATATGGAGACTATCCATCATGAACTCAGTGCAAGTTTTCCTCAACCATCAGCTTATTTTAAAACCTTTGGACAAATGTTTCAGAATCAAAACCATAATCTCAGTTTGTGGATACTGAGAATGTCAGAGGTTAACAGTGATTTGCACTAACTTAATGAAAGCAATGAGGCCTTTTACTGCAGTGCTCACTTCGGTATTTCCTTATTGCTGCACCACAAAATAGAATCAATGGAGATTGTTACATATATGTAATGCATACATGAAATATTACTATTGTAAAAGTAATGCCAGGACCACAGAAACAAAACTGATAGCATCACATTCTCCCATTTTGTGTTGTTATGACATACCCTGAGGGCATTGCTTTTCTAATTTTAAAGCAGCGTAGTCTGCAGGTGCTTTTGATTGTAAATTGTCTGTTTACTTACACCACAAATGATCACTTGGACATCATAAACTAGAAGTAAAGCCTGGTATCAATTGCAGTTGATCAGTAACCCTTGCTGGAGAACCAAAAAACAAATGCCAACATCAGCCTAAAACGTATCTGTGAGACAGGTATTGTCCCCTAATGGCAGCAACAAAACATCAGTGAAATTCACCTCATGGAGAAGTGTCAGCCATGACATCTTCTTTTCTTCTGAAGTTCTTTATCTTCACTCTTGATCTTATTCTAGAGGGCTTGCATATATTTTATCATATGTACCATGTGCCCTTCTAATCCCTGTCACTTTATGTCTGTAGCATTACAGGGGTCCTAATACAGATGCAGCTTAGCCCAGGGAACGAAAGAGGGAATTAGGAATGTTGTCCCTCTGTTTTGAGGCACTTGAATGGATATGCCTACAGTAGGAGCTAAATTTTCCAAAAGTTCATCATATCAAGATAAGATGTGTCTCTGGCTGTGGAGAGCCCATGCTAAATGAGACATGTTTTGAGAGGATGAATCCAGCCCTATGTCTTCCAACCACTTCTGGTCCACAACCAAAGTTTATATCATCAGAAATGTGCTCAAGGTTTGGTTTTGTGGACGGCAGTGAGGAAAACATCATGTAATGCAAAAGAAATCACATGAATTTTCATCTACAGGCAAAAGGTTTTTATTGTGGTTTGCACATTTCTGCTTTATTCTAGAAATTGGCCCTGCCTCTGTGATGGTGGGGAACTTGGTCTCTGGAAAAAGAATTGCACAGGCCAGCGGCAGAGATTTGGGGCAAATAGAAGATAATGACCAGGCCAGAAAGGTAAGCTAAAGTTTTCTGTTACAGCTTATATTTAACATCATATAGTTAACTTCATACATATATGGAGTTAACATCAGATAGTTGACATCAAAACACTTAGCAGTACAGACATGATGGATGGTGATGATGATGATGATGATTATGACAAAATTTGTTGATGTCTTATTTTTAATTAATGTATATATTTAATATTTCAGAACCTTTTTTACAGATGAATATGAAGTAGACGCGAGGAGAGGTCACTGCATTTCATTTTTATGGATTTTTTGAAATAAGTTTACATGGGACAACAGAAAAAATGTGGTGGGAAGCGTTAATGGGGCTTCTTCCAGAAATCACCTTCTATTATATAATTTTTACTAGCTCAAGTAGAATCCAGAGTATTTTGTTTACATATATGGTCCTGACCTTATTTGTTGTTATTTCAATCCTGGAAAATTAAGTTGAAATTCAGCTCTTTTAGGAGTTTATGTAAGTAATTAAATTAGTAAGTTCTAAACTATATAAGTACTTATGTATTTATAGTAAGAAAAAGAAGGGAAGCTAAAGAATTAAGTAGCGCTTAAATTCAGAGAGATCAGTAAGAATTGTGTTACTGCTTTGGAAGTATATGCAGTAAAATACCATCATCCCAGCAGGGGCTTCACTTCCAGAGAGGCCGCTGCTACTATGCAAAAGCACCTTGCTATAAAGTGTGTGACAACAAGAGAATTAATTCCTGTTTAGTGCTTCTGGGTACTGTGACCTGGATTTTAAAGCCAAGAAGTTGTTCAGTGTCGTGACTGTCACTCTGCTTTATTGCAGTTCCTGTTCCTGTCGGAAGTGTTGCAGTGGAGAGCTCAGACCACCCCTGACCATGTGCTCTACACTCTGCTCAACTGCAGGGTAAGAAGCTCAGGCCATGGCTCCGACAGGCTTGGAAAAGGCACACTGGGATTTCAGCAGCACCTGCTTGTGCTGTGGCTGGATGTGACCTTTCTCTTCCTTTTCCCACTAATACTCATCTGTTATATTTAATGTTCACTCAGGCAGAAAGGAAAAGAGAATAATCATTGCCAGTTGTCAAGATGTAGATTGCTTTTGTATCAGACAGTGTGCCTTACACATTTCTCATTTCTTTTTCCACCACATACATGTTGTGTGTGAGCTGACACTGCAGATCTGTTTCAATACTGTTGAATCTGTTTCAAATCTGTCCCTATGCTGAATAGTAGTGTTTAATACTGCTCACCATCCTGATTTCCAATTTGAAAAGCACAAGCTTGGCAAACCAAAGCATTTTCCCTAAATAAAGCATTGGCTGTTGTTTTTGACATTGGACCATCTGGAGGAGGTGTGAGAATGAGGAAAGGAGGTGAAGAGAAGAAAATGTATGTCCAGAATACAATCAAGTCTGCAGAGGATCACTAATAAATCTCTCTGCATAACCTACTTGGGGTGCCAGCCTGGCACAGCATTTCATTGCTTACTAAAATTGAGTTAATGAATGTGACGAGTGCAGAACTTGGCTCTGCTAAGAGTAAAACTTCCTTGCTTTCTGTAGTGTAACTTCTTTACTTCCTGGATGATTACAGATTACAGATGACAAACCAATAATTCTCAAGACCACAGAGGGAATTAAATTCTGATTTCAAACCATTTCATCACATATCCATCAAATCTGGGAAACATACACAGTGTGTGAGAGTCTCCAGGAGAGGGGAGGCCTGGAATAGTGCTATTCCTTGGAGTAGTAGCTAATGTTGTCTCAGCCCACTGTGGTCTTTATGCAGCTTGAATGAGTTCTTAAACCTCCAGTAATTTGTGAACCTTTGTGAAATCACCACTTACAGTATTTAAAGAATGTGCTTCTCCATTTTACAGTGCTGGCTACCAGTGAGTCATTAAATAACCTTTTAAAAATTCAGATTAATAGCTCACATTTGTGAATATGTGAAACCTGACAGATAAATAGTGAAGTAGTAATGTACTTTTTTATGGCAAAGCAGAAATCTTCAGAGGCAGTGCTGTTTATAAGTTCAATATTGCACCATTAAAGTATTGCATTGCTATGTCCTGTAAGTTAGGAACAAAGAAGCTGTGAGAAAGAGTTGATATGTGCTATCCCATCTCTTCCACACAAGACCGTTTCTTTTGAGCTTTAAATAAAGCCAAACTTCCCATGCTGGAAGAAGGGTTTAAACAGTGGGAAGTAAGGACACAATGTGCAAAACAAGGATTAACAAAACAAATTCTCATTCCATGGAAGTGAAAAATAGTTGGATTTTGAAATACAGTTTCTCTGTTACTCTCAGTGAAGAGTATCTTATCATATAAAATTTGTTTAAAAGATGTAATTCTTTTTGGAATGAATTAATATTTTATAGAAAGGGATGACAGATTTGTTGGAGTTTGCCCTAGGCAAGTTTTATTGCCCATCTTGAATTTTAGTTCTGATTTGTAACTTTTCCTATTTTGTCTTCTTTGGACATTGTACACTTTGTTCTAAAACATTCAGGCATCCTGCAGTGGATGACTAATAAAAATCCACTGAGATTAGTGTTTTCCTGTAACCCAAGCTTTGAGAATTTGAAATATTTCAAAATTAGTGCAGTACATTGTTTTTAGTGTGTTTCATGAAGGATTGCAACACCTTTATATTTCAGGATAGCTCATTAAAGGCCCAAAGGGAGTAGTTGTCTGATGCTTGCAAGTGATTGTTGTCCAACAACAGGATTCTCCTTCCCTACAGTTCATATAAACAGTGACTTCCCACTGGTTCACAGGCAGCAAGTGCCAGAAGTCTTAAATGTAAACAAGCTTTGCACAAATTCACATGATTTGCAGCAGTTCCCTATCTGTCAGTAAGACCTATTCTTCCTAAGTGTGGGGGGATATAAAGGGTCTTTCTTCTCATAACCATGGAAACAGGCAATTTCTTGAAAGAAGAAATGGAGAGTTTACATACATTCCTCCTGACAGGTCTGCAGTGGCAGGACAGCCAGCCTCAGGCTGCTTTGGCATACTCAAGGCTGGACAGATGGAAGTCATCTCTGGTCCAGCATCCATGGAGTTGCATATGTCTTTAGAGGAAGCTTTTTAGTGAAATGATCTCCATATTGATCAAAAGACTGATTAAAATTGCCTGGAGTGCAGTTCCGTGAGTGTGGTTGCTGAGGATGATGAAGAGGAATGCTGAGCCCTGACTTTGTCCGTTTTATTTTCCATTGGGTTGTGCTCTTGGTTGAGAGTTTGTACTGAAGTCTGTGAATGCCAGGTGAACCCGGTAACATGGCACTGTGGGCAGGGCTTGCCCTGTGGCAAACTGCTCCCTCCTCTCTGAGGCCTGGTCAGTAAACATTGCAGTGGTGTGTGGGGTGGTGGTGGATAGAAATCAGCATCAGAACAAATGCTTTTTATTCCTTGCCTTGTTAAAATAGAGTATGAAATACATTTCTTTAAAACAGTAGACCTCGCTTTCTCTCTTAATAAGGATAGTGATGCAATATTTTTTATTGTATTACATTTTGGTGCACTGTTCTATTTTAGTGTATATGTTTGTATGTTCTACTTTAATGTATGTGTACATATTTACATATTCTTACCTTTTTTCCCCCAATTTTTCCAGAATCACTTTTTTTTAAGTGATTTTAGTGCTTGTGATAGGTTCCAGGCATGTCACGGCAGTACTGGAGACTGAATTCCTTTTTTTTCACAGAACAAGCACACAAGCCCAGATGCATCCCTTCCCATACTGCCCTGTCCCTTTCTTCCAGCCCAGACCTGGCCTGGCCAGCTCTAGGTGCAACCAGTCTGTCCTGTACATTCATTTTTAGACTTCTGAGGTGTCTGCCTGCAGTGGTAGTGAATTTTGTGATACAGATGTATATATTTTTGGAAATGTGTATTTGCGCGTGTACATATGTACACACACACACACACACACACACACACACACACACACATATATATATATTTAGGAAGAGCAAGAACTGTAACGCTCATTCAATTTAAAACACTGTTTTAATTTTGGATTTGCACTATTTGAAGTGCTTCAAAAATGCCAAGCTCATGCTGACCAGAGTTATTCAAATTTAACAAATGCCTTTCTTCTCTCTGTCATTTATATGCAATATAAGTTCTTATCTTTTGTTCCAGACTAATTCTTTTCTCCGTCACGAAGTATTGTTTTCTCCTGTGTCTTTTGTCTCTTGTCTTTACAGTATTTCTGCTGGGCCATTTGGCTCCACTCCAGTGTGCAGACAAGAAAATGCAATTTTCAGAATTGCTCTCCACAGATTGCTCCAGTTTGCTACAGAGACCATAAAGGCACTTCCCTGGCTGCAGCAGGAACGCTGCCTGTGCAGCAAGGGAAGTACAGGTTACATGGGCAGGACATTAGCACACTGCTGTACTGCCTTGGCTGGGGCAGAAACACTGTTGAGGCAGAAGGTACAGAGAAAGGAACAGAGAATATTCCTCTGCCTTACAAACATCTTTTTTCCTTCCAACTACAGTTTGGCCTAAGGCTGAATGCTTCCGTATTTTAAGCTGACTGCATGACATATTGTGGCTGCCCCTCATCCCGCAGCTTCCAAGGTGAAGAGGAAAATAGAGTTTCAACTCATCACGTTATCTCCTGTGACATTTATCTTTCTTCCTGTGCAGGGAACAATAGCCAACTCGCTGACATGTGTCCAGCTGCATAAACGAGCTGAGAAGATAGCTGTCATGCTGATGGAGAGGGGACATTTACAGGATGGAGACCACGTGGCTTTGGTTTACCCACCAGGTAAAGGATTGCTGTAGCAGTGCTTGGTACTCCTGGAAGTTCATCGAGGTCCTTCGGAACGGTGCTGCATCAGTGGTGTTGCCATGTACACCATGTGAATTGGCAAAACACAAAACATTTGCCATATGCACATTTCTCTGAATTTAGTCAAACATACTTAAAAGGATCTCCCTCTGTGCATACACACAGATTTTATTTCTTTGGGTTCAGATTAAGACTAACCTGTGTTTTTAAAACATGTCTCTTACAAGCAGTCAAATTTAATTACTGCTTTTTTTTTTTTTTTTAATTTGCTGGATATAGGCTATTTTATGAGCATGCAGTTCCATCTGCTAAGTGTTCTTAGATTCACCTGTTCAGTTCCCTCTTGGAAGTGCTGCATTTCATGAGGGTAAAGCAACAATAACCAGGAAGTAACAGGGGTGTTTTAGAGTAGAAATTTGATTGATAAGTAGCAAATGATTAAGAAATACAAAATTATAATTACAATTTTCTTAATCTACAATGTTCTTATTCTAGATAGCTCTTGTGGTTTGAATTTTCATCCTTTGGCATCAGGGCTTTTAAGTTTGTGTTAACTGGTAATATACTTGACATTTGCTTGAAATTATTTCTGATCACGCGCTACTCTTTTATCTTTAACATTTCTTATGTGTTGGTGAAATAAACAGTCTGATTTAAGGTCTGTAAGGTGATATTTGCTTTGTAAGGACTGCAAGACTCTGGTTATATCGTTGTAGTTATAGGAGCAGATTTGCAGTGGTTAATATGGGAAAACCTTTTCCACAAAAGAAGACTAGTACTTTACACTTGAATGTTTGTTTTCTGTATTCCACTTCCCATGAATGAAGCATTTTATTGAAGGAACAATAACCTACCAGTACTGCAGATCCTGTTCTTCTAAAAGAATAAACCAGTCCCCAGTGTCATCACAGCCTGTGTACAGCACCAGGGAGGTGTCAGACAGGAGTATTCAAGGGATCTTTGTTGTCTGCTCAGCCTCCTTAGGTAGCCTGAAGGGTGCTGTTTATTCTCCATCACCTGCAGTCAACATTTGTATGGGACAGCACTAATTTTATGTTAGAAGCAGGATTTCAAAATCATTACTCCCTTTTTTACTGTAAAATTTCAGGTAGATAAGTCAAGGCTGCCTATGTGAGGTTAAAAATGGCAAGAGAAAGAGGGTATTTTATGGAATCTCCAGATGTTCTTTCTGCAGCTGATAGGACCAAGCATCATCCTACCTCGTCCTTTTGCTGGGACATCTCTCTTCTTGTACGCTCTATAAATGTAAATTTTGGAAGGTAATTAATCTGTAGAAATCAGTCTTTTTAACAGGTTACTTTCTGAACATCAAAGTGGGGTTCTCCTAAATGTTGATATCTGGCTGCAGTTCTGTGTGTTGCCTGTGCTTTTTCCTGCTCAGAACAGTGCGGTTGGGAGGAATCAGTGAAGCTGAACAAATACTGACAAGGGGCTGAAAAAGAAGTCTGTTAAAGGGCTTAGTCACTCGTTTAACCTTCTGGGTTCAGTTCCAAGTAATATTTATGCTGACATAGCAGTCTGTGATTAAACGATTTGATTTTCAGGGAGGCTTTCTGCTTTGTTCTCCGTGCAGGGATAGACCTGATTGCGGCGTTTTACGGATGCCTGTACGCGGGCTGTGTGCCAATAACGGTGCGACCTCCACATCCCCAGAACATTGCCACCACCTTACCCACGGTGAAGATGATTGTGGAGGTGAGCAGACACCTCAGATTGCACAAGCAGATGAAATGGGTGATGGATTTGTGTTGTTAGGAGCAGTAACTTGAGTAACTTGAGTGGTGGTTGGGTTGAAGAGTTTAATTCCCACCAAGGAGTTAGAACTTCAGAGTGTGGTAAAGTCAACACTGCTTGACAACACACAACCTGCTCACTTGAGCTGTCACATTCTGCCCCAGTTACGTGACTCCTTTCAAAAAATATATTTAAAGTGCTTTGTTGTATTTAGCTCCATGGCAAGAGGGGTAGGATTCATCACAGGCAGTGCCACACTGACTGTTGAGAAAAACCTCAGTGGGAAGTTTATCCTCACCTTATGGCGTGCTCACCTCTGAACATCCAATTGTTCTGCACTTAAAACAGTTTCAAAGTTCTGTTGTGAAGATGTTGGTCGGTATTTCATTTCATCCAGGAAGGTGTTACTCATACTTTTTCATTCAGTGCTTTCTTTTAGTATTTTGGCTTTATCTAACAATGTTCAGCCTTTGTTGCACATGAATAGCTGCAATGTGCTTGTTACTGAGGGAAATAAAAATGGTTAAAATTAAATAGCTCTTTACATCTGGCAGTTTCTAATATATTGATTGGAATTCTGAAGAAACAAGTTTAAACAAATGTGTTTTTACCATTGCTAATTAATTTTGATACTTTCAATTAACAAGTAGTAGATAGTTGTATTTTTTGGCTTTCCTTATGGCATCACATGCCACAAAGTATCAGAAGAGGTATGAGAAGTTGTCCTGTTATTTTTAGAATTCTCATTATTTAATATTTTGGCACTCAGTGTTTTTAAACGTCAACTTTAAACATAGAGAAGTGATGTAAAATGTGTTTCTTTTTCCCTTGATGTTTAATAACTAAACTAGATCTGTTTGATTTCATGAAAAAATCTGACATATCTAAGCTGTCTTATATTCATTGTCCCTTCAATAGACTAACTTTAAGTAAAATGTTAATATTCATTAGCCATATTAATGACAATTTTACTTAGAAACCTCTCAGCTCTGTTTTACACAGGAATTACTTTCAATTTTGAGATTAATGGCCTTGTAGAAATTAAAATGTTGCGGCTGTTCTTTCATTGCCAGTGCAGTCACACAAATTTCCTGATGTGATGGAGTGAATGCTTGCTCTAACACGTTGTACGTCTGCACAGCACGTTTTGAAGTCAGTAAGAATGACTTCTGAGTAAAATTTGGCCTACAGAATTGTGTTTTTGTGATGAGCTGGTAGTTGTAAAGTATAACTGAACTGAGCCCCATCTTAAATAGCTGCTAACTTGTAGCTAAGATATGTTCTTTCTCCTTCCCACCATCCCTGTGTTTACCTCTGATGTGCAATTCTCTGGGCATGGATATTCTGTATTTTAATGGACCTTCTCATCTTCCAGATTACGTAATTCCTGAGAAAGCTTCTAACCACCAACTCTTGAAATTCCTTCTGTTTTGTGCTTTAGTGTCCCAAATCAAGATTTTCATAGATTAAAATTAGCTATGTAAGAATTAATTTGCCTTGCCATGGCAGTGAAAATGATTGGATTGAGGGATGCTGCAGTGGCTTTGTTTGTATCCACTTTTACCTTGAAGTATTTAGACTGTCTATACAGGGAAGTCGTGAGATTAGAGTGTCAGGAGATTAGTTTGGTTCAGTGATGTTTGTCCAAACTTCTGGTGTTGTATAAAGTTGACTTCCATGAGGTTATTGTCAAGAGAAGCTGTTCTCTTCTGCTCAGTGGTAACATTTAGTGTACATGTGATTACTGATTTCATTTAGCTTAAACACTGGAAATTTAGTGTGCAATGAAATGTTTCATTTTCCTTAAAGAAAAAGAATACTCTTGGCATCATTTGCACAGATTTTCAACGTTTGGGGAAAAGAAGAATGTTGCCTTTTCAGTTTTTCCTCTGTTTTTTCTTCAGTGATTTCAGTGTTCATATTCATGTTTGTCTGAATTCCTTAATTCCTTATATTAATTTTTATAATCAATAAGAAATATTCTTGTAGTTGATACCTGTGAACTTCTAAAAATAGCAAATCTAAAAGGAGAATTCAGCGTGTATCATCTAAAATTCAGTGCAGATGGTATTTGCAGTAAGCTCACCATTTCATTTCTTAGTGCCACTTGCACAATTTCTGTTCCAGAGCGACTTTTGCCAATATCAGAAGAGTTCCCAGTGGTTTATCACTAGCACAGGAACTGGAAATACATGGCTAACGTAACACTTGCTTGAGATAGTAAAATTATTCATATAAAATGTCAGACTACATTTTGGTTTATCTGAAAATATTGTTTATAAACCAAGATATATTATCATCATATATATGATATCATATATATAGGAAATGTTTTAGAGTCTTCTTTACTGGCACTTTGGGGTGAGAGCCAATACAGTGTGTTGGAAAGATCATGTTCTCACTATTAAGATGCCTTTAATTTCATTACAATGCTCTTCTCAAAGTGCAGTTTTCATGTAAGTTGTAAAATTCACATGGCTTTGTCTGCTTCATGAGCTGCATTTTTTGAGCAGCTTCCCACCTGCTGGTCAGAAAACATAAAGTTGATATACATGTGTCCTGTTCTGGCAGAAAATAAGTCACAGTCTTGCCCATTTTCATGGGGAAGTTAATTAGTATCCCATTGTGGTTTTATTTATTTCTTGAATTTCTAGGTGAGCCGCTCTGCCTGCTTAATGACTACGCAATTAATATGTAAATTGCTGCGGTCGCGGGAGGCAGCAGCAGCAGTGGATATCAGGACATGGCCTCCAGTCCTAGATACAGGTGAGTGCTGGGGTTAGGGGACCTCTGTGTCTTTTGTCACCGTGTTTGTCAGTGACATACACACGTTTTCTGTCTGTCCCCACCAGACGATTTGCCAAAGAAGCGGCCTGCACAGATCTACAAACCTTCAAACCCTGAAACGCTTGCTTACCTTGACTTCAGTGTCTCCACCACTGGCATGCTGGCAGGGGTAAAGGTAGGGACGTCTTGTTAAAGCTGCCCTTCTTTCTGCCCTGCCTGGCTGGCAGGTGCTTGCTCCTAATTTGTGACTCCTTGTGAAGAATTGAAGTGCTTCCTCCTTCGCAGTCACTGTTTGATTCCATTGACATTAAATTAGTTCTCCTCTACTTGCTATGGAACTGTGTGTGGTGGATTTAGCCCCTCTCCTCCTCCTCAGACTAAAAATTTCATACCAGTTCTCCTGTCCATAGACCACTCATTTGTCTGCCTGAAGCATTTTTCAACTTAGGCATCTGTTATTTCCGATCTGTGAAGGAAATGGGAGTGTCATCATTTTCCTGATTGTTCCAGTGCCCATGCATTGCTCCCTTCTTGTTGCAACTCAGCTACTGGCCATTGTTTTTCAATATTCTCTTCTTCATGCAACTAAGGGACATGATGATTTCTCTGGTATATTCACCTAGTACAGTACTAGAGGAAGCTGCAAAAATTCATTGATAGATTTGTTTGATAAGCTCAGGCATCTTGAGCTCTTGAAATCTATTCTGCCATTTTCTCCAACCCTCTAGCCACAGTTCATCAAATCTGCTGACGTATGTATCATCTCACTGTTGGTTTCACCACGACACAGTAAAATCACTCCATTATTCTTACCTGTTACCTCCTTGCTCCTATTTGTTGCATATCCAAGGATTATGATTACTTTAGTAACCTCTGCTGATGTATCACACTCGGAGCCTATGTTGAATTCCTCATACTCTTTTGTGTCATCCATCTATTTGCAGAAATTGTCAGCATACTTTATAAACAAAGAAAACATCACTTCCCCAGTTTAGCTGAAGAATTTGAAGCACAGAACTGGTGAAGTGACCAGTTTGAGGCTGACTGATGGTTAAATGGTTGACCTTGTTGATGGTTACATATAGGACACTCCTGCAGCATTCATTCCATCTAACTTTGAATAGCTAGAATGCCTACAGATGTGCAGTGGTCATCGGGCTCCTCAGCAGCCAACAGAGAGAAGCAGGAACTTCTAGGGTATAATTTATCTGACTTATCTAAAACATCTATTTTTAAAGGAGTGAATGTCACATAAGTCTTCATTTCCTCTAGAGGAAGCCTCAAATGATTGTTTCAGATGCAGTCATCTGTATTAAATCAGGTCTGAATTACACTTGATCAGACTTGCAGAAATGACTACTAACCATGCAAAGTGAGTATTTGGGAAACTTCAAAGATAGTCAAAGGCAGGACAAGTCAATGAGCCTTTCTTAGTGTGGCTAGAGGGAAATACAGATAAATCTATCAAGGAATTCTTGATTAGCTTCTAATATCTGGGTCACAGAGCCTGCAGGTCACTGACTCAGCAGGTTTATGTAAACAGTTACCATCTGCAACATCATCACTAGTGATTAATTAATTATAGAAGGATCAAAAGAGGCCACAAGGCTTATATTCATAATGCAGTGGTACTAAATTACAAGAAATGGCTAAATAACTCCTGTGCCTCCTGAAAAGTTGATAAATGTTTTGTAATCACTTTGAAAGTAGTAGATTCCACTTGTGTTTACTCTCAACGTTTTCAATACCTTGCATGCAGTACAGTGTAAAAATTCACAGAATAACAACAGTTCTGTATCAATAAAGTTCAGTTTAATTCCATGTGAAAAAGTGGTCTTGATTCAGCTGGAGTAGAATTAATCTGCAGATGATCACCCTACAGACACCCATTCTGAGCTGGTCCTTTTGCATCACTTGGAACATATCCAGCCTCAGTTATGGCTGTCGATGGAATGAAGAAAAAGTCACTTCTGCAGCTTTATTCCCCTGTTTACTTTAAGATCAAATAAATTTTACCTTCCAAGTGCCCGTTTTCCTCCATTGACTCTCAGTGAGCAGTATATAAAACAACCAGCTCCCTGTGTGGCAGAGATCAAAGGTTCCGTAAGTTAAATCTTATCCAGACCATATTTCTAACACTGGTGTCTTTCTTGTTACTAATAGAGAGGACAAACATTAAAAGATATTTTCCTGTTTCCATTGTCATTATAACTTGTAAGTCAGGATGGGTGAGTGTGGAAAGCATCCTAATAGAAAGAAAAAAATCGAAATAATTTCATTTGGATCAGGTTTTTTATTTTTACTTTCTGCTTGTTTTATCTTTGAGAGCTTTCTTAACAAAATTTTAAGAGTCTTTTTCTCAACTATGAGCTGGATAACATGAAGATATTTTACAGATATTTGTTTACAGAAACCTCGCTAAGTTTATCGGGGATTTGTATTGCTGATGATTAGGTCCTTAGTACTCTTTTGCTGGCAAAATTCCTTTCAATTTAAAAAGTGCATTAGCATTTTTTCTTTATTTTGTTAAGAAATGCGTACTTTAAAATGTGATACTGATGATCAACAAAATGTTTCATTCAGTCATTCATTCCTTTATTCTTCCAGAGAGTGTAGCATGTTATCATTAGCTTTGCGTACAGCTTGGAGCACATCTTTAAACCACTCACAGCTTTCTTCCTAAATCACTTCAAACTTACCATTCATTCTGTCTCCTCTCTCCTTTCACAATTATTTGGATGCCCTCTTGAAGAAAAATTATGTTTTCTAAAATATAAATTACCTGTGTGCTTACACTGAGCATAAAGTCAATATTTATTTGGTGTTTTTATCCTGTAATTGATGTAAGCACTTGGTGCAGTCTGAGAGTGAGCCTTCCAATGACACAGTTGATCATTTTAATTGCTTTGCTGTTGTCTTTCAGATGTCTCATGCAGCCACTAGTGCCTTTTGTCGTTCTATTAAGCTGCAGTGTGAGCTTTATCCCTCCCGGGAAGTCGCGATCTGCTTGGACCCCTACTGTGGACTTGGGTTTGTCCTCTGGTGCCTCTGCAGGTGAGGCTTCTCCTCAGCCTTTTCTGAAACACGGTTTCCATTGTACTGTGGCACAACAGAATGGATGATGTGAGGGATGAAAGGATGGGAAGAACAGACAGTGCCTCTGGGGCTGCCGTAGGCAGTTGGAATTGCTGGAAGCTCTGTGGAAACTGCTGTATGGAGGATGTGGTTTGTTTGAGCGGGGCACGGCTGTAGGTATTTGGACTTGGAAGTACAGAGCATGAACACAGCTCCTCACTGACCTCCTGCCGCTTTACTGCTGTCTCTGCAGAGTCTGGCTTCTTTCATTTGATGAAAGCAGTGCTTTACCAGTATTACCTTAAGGAAGTGGTTTCCTTGCGTCCTCTTTTTCATTCTCTAATCTGAAAGCTGGAGTCAATATCAGGGGACTTCCTCATTTGTGGGACTTTCAGGACAGGGTTTTTGCAGAGGCACAGAAGTGTTTTCTTGCAGGTACTTGTATGGCAGTAGCAGAGTTATCAGAGAACAAAACATTTTTACTGAAATGCGAATCAGCTTTTTTGGTTAATAAATTTAGAAATATAACAATTCTGTCAATCTCTATACTCCAGGGAAGCTACAGTTCAGCTACTGAAAGCAGGTCTATCGATTTATTTTTTTTTAAGTTGGCTGGGTTTGATGGAGAGGCAAAGGAAAAGAGCTGTGGGAGTGTTAATGGAGCCCATTTTGATGAAGGCATCTCAGAGTCACAGTAGTCTGACATCTTTGCACTCTCCACAGAATGTTCTTTGGTGTTAGCAGTTCTGCTATTTTTAGTTACTAATATGAAGATAATCCACGACATTAAAAATACTTTGGATAAACTTTGTACCGATTTACTAAATAGCTGAAGGAAGTATTATTTGATAACAACTGTAACAATTTCTTTTCAGCAATTATTCTTTATTTAAAAGTAGGCTGTTGGCATGGTTTTTTCCCTTTTAAAATATTTGTTATTATATATTAAATAGGCTAAAGATTAACAGTATTATCTTATTCATTCTTGATTTCTCTTGATTTAAGCTATACTTGCCTAATACTATTTTGGATTTTACATAGGGATTAGAGTTGCCTTTGTTTTGAAAAACTTTGGGGTTTCAGCATTTCATTTACCCAACATAAAAGTAAAACTATTGAGGCTGCAAAAAAAAACTTGAGAAATTTTGAGATTTTAATTAAATCACTCTGTTTGAAGTTTAGTTTTTTAAATGTTGATTTTTTTAAAGTCAGGTGACTGTTTCTGATACAGACTTGAGTGTTCCAGCATGCACGCTGGTGTCAGCACTGTTAGACCAGGGAAGGACTGTACAGCACCACAGGAGAGTTCAGCTAAGGAATGCATCATTGTATAGGATAGTGCTGGAGCACAGAGCATCCAAGAATAACTTCTATGCAACATCATGATAGAGCCATAAAACACAGGTAAATGTTGACCAGTCTAAAACCCAAGTAATTTGTAGTGCCCAAGACTCTCCTGAATACAATATTTTTTTTTCCTTCCAGAACCATTTTTCCAACAAATATACATTTGCTGCCCTTAGGTCCATTCCAATACTGATAGTATTCAGCCTTTCAGAAGGAGAAGATTGTTTATGACTGGCAAGTGAATTAAGGCAGCAAGCCTCTGGGAGAAAGCAATCAGAGTCTGTGCTCATTTGTAGCTTATAGAAGGAATAGAAAATTTTATATACCATTTTCAAAGAAGAGAAAGGAAACAAGGGAGTTGAAGGAACTGAGATCAGGCCAGCAACACTCTAGTCTTATGAACCATCACATCAATCTCTTCTTTGCCACTGATCCCCTGTTCCTATTAAATCAGAAAAACTTCAGGCTGCTAGAATTGCGATTGTCATGTGGAGAAAGCTGGCATCAGATACAGCCTAATTAATTCCACTTACAAACCTAATTTCCATTTCATTACTGTTTTAGAAATGAGTATTATTTGATGTCACAGGAAAAAAAACACATCCTGGAGTTTATAAGGCTCTTACTCCTCATAACTTAAAATTTTGTGACTTTGCATTTTACCCTTTGAGGTTCAATTTAACTGGATCCTGCCCAACATTTCAACCCAGATTTCTAACCCAGAGAATTCTCCTCTAAACTTATGATTGTCTGTCACCACTTCCATTAACTAAATTAATATTTCTAATGGCATAGGGAAATGAAGTTAGATCTTCAATTTTTTATAAGCTAGGAGCTTTTGAGAGTTAAATAGGAGCTCTTGGTTTTAGGAGCCCAGCAGGAAGCAAGAGCAACCTCCTGTGCTGGGTGCAGTTAAACATACATGTAAATTCCTTTATTAACTAGACCAAAGGAGGCATTGACTAAGGAATTGAAAAAAACCCTAACCTTTTATCCCCATTGTAGGTGCTTAGATGTTGTGCTGGCCTGCTCCACTGCGGTGCCCCAGAATGCCCCATTCTGTGAGGTCAAAGCTACTTAGAAAAGCTGCTGGAGCATGGAGCCAGCCCTTTGGTAAGTTTGGAATATATTGCATAGTTTTGCAAAGTTTTTTTATTTTTTTTTTGAATTTATTATTTTATGGCCTAAAGGTTATAAAATAATAAAGAAAAGAAACCTTGCAAAGCAGAGCAATACATTAAAAAGAACTGTTCCCTCTAAACTGGCCGCATGCTCCAGCAGGGTTTCCTTGGAACCTTTGTCATTGAACAGCAAGTCCTGGGTGTGGCAGCAGACGTCAGCCCCATGTGAGTTCACAAACCCCTAACTTCCTAATTTTAACGAGTTCTTATTCATGATTCAATAAAAGAATACATTATCTTTGTGTTTTTCTCTTTAATAATCTCATTTATCCATTCTGAGAAAGTGATCCCAGTATTCTGACTTGCATTGCATTACATTTTAAAATGTATTACATTCTTTAAAAGGAGAAGAAATGTCCTCAAATATAAAAAAAAGAATTCTAAATCCCATTGTTCAGAACTGCTTCCTGAAATTAAGATGTCCCTGTCTTAATGCTTGTCACTGTGGGGCAGAATAGAGCATTCTGCAGTTCATTAGTGAGGATTCACTTAATTGATAGTTGCTGAGTAATGCAATAGAATAAGAATTTTCCCTCCACTTTAGCCCAGATAAACCAACTCAAATTGCAGTTCTACTTTTACTGCTGGAAGACAGAATTGTCCTTGCTCAAATTAAAATTAAGTACATTAATAATTTTAAATAAATTATATATATATATTCTCAGACACTGAGCTTGTAGTAGTGGAAGTCAGTGAAACTCAGACTGGACCAGAGGAACTGAATTTTCTGGTACACAGTGGCCATGCAATAAATAACACAATTGCTGTTAAATGGTCCAGGGAAGGTGCTTTCTTCTATCCTGCTCCTGCTGCTTCTGTTCCATAGCATGAAGCCAAAATCCACAGTGGTCCTGCCAGGTGGCTTCTGCTGCAAAATTTTGCAAGGTTTCTTAGTAACCAGACAGGTGGAACTATGCAAGAGGTGAGCAAGAGATTTCAACACCAACAGGAGAACTGCATTTTGGGAAGGTTTATTGTGTTAGGAATCACTAATTATTGTTACGTTTTTTAGGCTAATTTGAAGATAACTGGCAGGCATGAGCATTTCACCCAATTTTCGGCCCATGTGCAG
Organism: Platysteira castanea; assembly: GCA_013397175.1. NCBI lineage: Eukaryota > Metazoa > Chordata > Aves > Passeriformes > Platysteira > Platysteira castanea. Next base: position 627,375 of record VYXC01006692.1, on the reverse strand, counting down.
CAAATTAAAGGCAAGACTGCATAAAGAAGCCTAAATGCCACATCAGAACCACAGAACTCTGACACAGGAAGCGAAGGATATGAACGTAAACATCTGTCATGTATTTTGCAAAGTGCATAACTGGCACAGGAGGAATGTGAAGGTGTGGTCTGTCCACACACTGCTGTGTGCCAGTTTCCTGGAGAGTGTAGCCAGTGGTAATTTGTGGAAGGGGCAATTTGCTTTCCTTCCACATTATAACAGTACTGTCAAACCTGCCTCAAGTCTGGAAGGTTCAAGGGCAGCTGAAAGCCCTGAGTCACCTTGATATGTGAGTTCTGAGATGAGCTGGCAGGCTCACTCTTATCAGCTCTGAAGACATGCCCATACATGGGGGAGTGAGTGGGACAGGAGAGATGGTGATAAGGAACCAGAATGATGCTCAAGGCTGAGCAGTGGCCTTTTGCCTTTTGCTGTCTCTGGCACTGATGGGTTATCTGCTTACCCTGTGTAGTCATGTTCTTAGAGCACTGTGTGCCAACCATCATCTTTGGACTCGGCAGGTGATGTGAGGTCATTTACTTTTTCTCCAAAAGTCCCTTTCTTTTGTACGTGGTGGGTCTCCAGAACTGAAGATTTAATTTTGGCCCAAGTCCTTTGAAGCCTAAGAGAGATATATGCCTAAACACTGTCCTCTATAGCCTGTACTGTCCTTCCTACAAGCTCTGGTCCAGGTGTTTGTGAAGACTTTTGCTCTACCAAGCACCTTGTTCCCATACCTGTCCCTCATCACCAAATGCCAAATATCATCAGTAGAAATGCAGAAACCAAATGCATATGCTTAACAGGATTCAGCAGTATCCATCTGCCTCCTCCAGTTAAGTAGGAAAGCAGCTCATGTCACCTGAGAAGGACCCAGGAGTAAGGGCAGTGAGGGGTCAGTAACCTGCCAGAATGCAATTGCAAATTGTACTTGCCATTGTCAGCATTTATTGACATGCTGAAATTTTTGGAACTGTAATAAAACCTCAGCTTTTCCTGCTAATCTGCCTCAGCACAATATGAGATAAAGCTCCAGTTCAGTGGAACAGTTAAGTGCCAAGAGGTCCTTCCAGGAATCTCCGTATGCTGCCAAAACAGCCTGCTGGCAGCAGAGCCAGGGTTGTGATCAGATGGTGCTGTCATACCAAAATGCATCCTCGTGCTTTTACCTGGAGTATTCCTGTCCTTGGGCAGCCCTTGCTTAGTGCAGGCAGACAAGGCTCTTCACTTACTGTCAAAATCCAAGGCTTTGTCCACCACATGAATGCTTTTGTTTCCCTGGATTGCTCTGCAGTCCCCTAAAGGAAGACAGCGTTTCTAAAAGGTGATCTCCCATCTCAGCCACCCCTGCATTTCGCTCTGAATCTGCATCCCAAAAGTCATTGTGACAAGGTGATGCAGGGATGCTCTGCACTGTGTCTGCTCCTGTTGTCAAGACTTGCATCAGGAGGTGGATACTTTTGTGACACAGTTTTCTACAGCAGTGGAAGAAACAATCTTAATATAGTTCCTTCCCGATATTTACATAACTAAAATCTTGCACCTAGTCCAGTGTATCATATATTGTTTCAATCTCAGAAAAGGGAATTTAGGTTCCACAGTTTATATTTAAACTCTCAAGTTTCCCCAATATTCCATTGATCCCCCTGCTGCCACAGTGTTCACCATGATTTTCTTGGTTCCTGTATGAGAATAGCCAAGCTGACAGCTTAACCATCTTAACTATCATGTTTCAAGGTGAGATGGAACTGCCTCACCTCGTTCAGTGCCTCAGTTTCAGGATTACCTCTACCAAATCTATATCTATCTATAACCAAACTTCTCTACCGTACCTAGAATTACATGGATGCAGACAGAACTGCCTATAGGTTTGGAAGCACATCGAGCTTCATCCAGCACCTTCAAAGCAGCCTTGCACAACTGCAGTTTGTTCAAGCGTGGTGGTGGTGGTCCTCTGCGTGGTGTTTGGCATTCATGCTAAGCAAACACCCTCTGACATCTCACAATGATTTGAAACCACCAGAATGGTAGAAATGCTTCAACCAGCTGTACAAGGGTATTTTTTCCTCAGCTTCTCTCCACCAAAACACAGGTGATAGACAGCTTCTCAGGAGAATATAAATCTGTGAATTTGCAAGGATATATAGCTATCAGGAGCATTTTGTGGCTTAGACTGATACGAAACTTCTGCGTAATGTTTCAGAGATTGATTCAGGAGCTGAGCCAAGTTATGGCCGACGTTGTGGTGACCAGGTGCTGCATAAACCACTTCAGCTGTGGAACTGGCACAGTCACCCCACAATTATGCCTTTGTAGTTCTTCTTGTAGCTCCACCAACTGCTCTTGCAAATCGGAGGATATGCACAGATTATTAAACCACAGCTCAGTAGGCAAAGCATGTGTTGGGCATGAAGTTTGCAGGCATGGTATCAGCTGGCTGTAGGGTTGTGTATTGCGGACAAGAGCAGCACATGTGGGGCTTTCCACCACAGAAAGTTTCCTTCCTGCTAGATATTTCCTTCTGCTGTGCAGTTTGATCCTGAACTCTGCAGTATTTTTGAGGCATTAGAAAACTCAGAAAACATGCTAGCAACATCTTAATTTGTTTCAGTCTAATTGGAGTAATTTTTTTAGTCTAAGCCTGATCATAAGATTATTTGTTGTCTCCCTCGGTCTGAAGAAGATGGGCTATTTTGCATCCAAATCCTCACGCTTTGCTGCAGGACTATTGGTGGGAGCAAAACCAAGTATCTTTTTGTCCATAAGTTGATCAAGAGAGGTAGACAGTTCATCCCCACACATTAGTGTTGCTGAGGGGGAAAACATTTGTATTTGGTGTAAATTCTGCTATTTTAAATGATTTTCTGGTAAAATACATTTAGAATCAATTTTCTGTTTCCCTACCAAAGCAATGCAGCTTTCTTCTCCCATATTACTCTGGAGTTTTTGGGAATGCTTTGGTTTTGATTTTGGTATGTCTGCCCAGTTGAATAAGTGATACTTAAAGGATCTTAATGTGGTTGTGAGTAATAATTCTCTGACATTTGACACTCTGGCATCATGTTTATTATTATGCAGATAACTTTTTTCCCCTGATACTGGTTGCATCAACTAGAGAAGTTCAGGGGCAGGGGGAAGGGTTTGAGGGGGAATCTCTGTATACCATATTTGTACAGGTTGGAGCCCATCCTAGGTTTTTACTTGAGTGGTTATAGATTTCTGTTTGTAAGAATTATGTATTTACCAGACAGATTGCACACCTTGATTATTTGTGGGGCCCTAAGCTTAAAGGTCTTTTGGTCTTACTTCTCTGAAAAACTTAATTGTCTATGAAAGAAAGAGTGAGGTGATATTTCTATTAAAAACTGGTACTATTCCCTGGCTGGTTTGATCTTTCACTTGAGCTCAGGGCATTCTCCTTTCAGGCTTGGGTAACATTGCCAAGATCTCTTCTCACATGTTTATGTAGCACATGCTCAAGTTTCAGAGGTACTTTACTCTGATTCCATAAAAGTGTAATGGTTCATTTGCCTGCCCCGTGCAGGGGCCGTCGTGTCAGCCCCAGCCCAGAACACATCGCTCCATGGAAGCCACTGGTCATGAATCACCCAGAGTGGCATAAATGGGGACAAGCAGTCGAAGATAAAATTTCTCCTCTGTGATAAATGAAATTGTTTGAACTGTAGTTCATATATATTCCATGACATCCTCAGGCTCACACTCCAGCAGAGACCTAAACAATTTGGATTATTAACTGCTGTTGTGGCTGGACTTGTACACCTTTTTGTGCCTTTATCGTACCAAGTAAGGACATCCAGGTCACACAAACCTTGTTCTACGTGGCACAGCAACAGCACAGCTTCTGAAAGCACTCTCATCTGGGTTTGGGGATGGTGGGGGCACTCACTCACCAAGGAGGGAACCTTTGTGAGTGTGTGCAGCCCATCTGCAAGAATTGCAAAGGTGTCCTGATGTCCAGCGTTACAGAGATGCTCATATTCCTGAAAATAAAGTTCCATTTCATGTCTTACCTCAGACACTTGGATTTGAAAACATCGACTTGACTTTACCAAGCTGGCATTTCAGGTTTTCAAGTCACAAATGAAATTCTTTTGTGCACCATAAATCTCAGGGGCTTTTATGATCCTTTCTCAGAACTTCTATGATTGGGAGGCTTTACGCTGTCACCATTCCGATTTGAAATATCTACAGATCACAAATTGAGATGTGAGAGGACTGTAAAATTGATGGTAAATCTGCCTGTGTGAGATGAGTAAACAACACAGAGCCCATGGGGAATAAAGTCATCAAATTGGGAATATTTTTCCCTTGGGGAGAATCTTAGGTACCAAAAAAATTAGCTCTGACATAATTGTTTCCCTCAGGGCCCTGATAAGTGTATTTTTGTGGTATTTATGCTCAGTGGGTATCCAGTATACAAGAGATGTACTATATTTGAGTTTCAAAAGTTCATAAAACTTTCACAGAAGAAATTGAAAGCCACAAGGGTTGTTAAATTGGGCCAAATTTACTCCCTTGAAAATTATTGCAAACCTCTTGCTTGCTTTAGCAGGAGACGGGTTATTTCCATATTAAGCAATAAAGTACTGTTTTAGTCAAGGTCTCTTAAAATGCTAATTATTCAATCCAAAGTATTTGTCGGCAATGCTTAATTTTTCTTAATATTATTATATGGCTTATTCACACCACTGAGTCAATTTGCTCTCTTTGGTACAATTCTAACAGCAAAGTCTACTGGAATGTTAAGTAAATCAGTAGTTTAGAAGCATGTTCTGCCTGCAGTCCTCATGATTCATCACAGACTCTGAAAGTATGGCAAAAAACCAGGGCTAAACATCATGTTAAACTTCTGGAGCTGTGGAGCACTGTAAGGCTTCACATGGTTCATCCAGTGCTGTGATAAACTGTGCATTCAAGTTCTCCATGGCTTGTCTGTGGACACTGGTGTTTAGTGTGTGTTAATGAATCTTGTGTCTTGCAGCGTTTATTCAGGGCACCAGTCTATTCTGATTCCTCCCTCAGAACTGGAGACCAATCCCGCCCTGTGGCTTCTTGCCGTGAGTCAGTACAAAGTGAGAGACACTTTTTGCTCCTATTCAGTCATGGAGCTCTGTACTAAGGGACTCGGGTCGCAAACAGAGTCGCTGAAGGTGAGTGGTTCTGCTGTCCTGCATGCCCTGCCACTGCATGGTGGGGTTTGGGAGCCTTGAACACTCTGCTGAATGTCTGCTGTGAGGAGAAAATCATCAGAGGGCACAGGCAGGTTCCGCAAAACCCACGTTACTCCTTGCCAAAGGCTGTGTATTAATACCAGTCATTCTTCAGATCACAGGGCTGCTAAACATCGAGGAAAGGCCTTTATTTCCCTAAGCTTTCTGATCAGTGTTGCAGCCTGTGTTGATAGGCAAATGTTGGAAAACAGAGGTGTAAATGTCCAAGAGGCTCAAGGAGTGTTACACTGTGTAGTGTGTTTTATGAATACCCTGGTTATATGAAGAACTGGTCTGGCTTTGACCCCTGTAGTGAAATAATCACACGCTTAAAAGTGCTGCATTGTTTTAATTAGATGGTCGTCATTGTATGGAGAGGAGGGTATATCTTCCTTTTCCTCCCAAAATTAAAAGCCAGGTAGCCAGTTAAATATCTGAAATGACCTGGAATTTCCTGTGTGCTACTGAAATAAATTGAATCTTGAGATACTGATATTTATGATGTCTCCAGCCTTTACCATTCTCACTTAATAATTTCCTAATCAGTTTTTCCAAGTCTAGACATTGCTTCCTGTTTGCTGTTATTCACTGTCGTCTGAATTAATTTGGGGAAATAGCATTCCCTCCCTTCATAATTAGCATGCCCATCATTTCCTATGTGCTAATGTTGAGATGACAAGCAAGTATGTGCATCTTCAGCTATTAAAATGTCATCTGGCCATCCGGCCTCCAGGAAAGATGGAAACTGTACTGATACCTTAGCCTCTGTTCTTCTATTCCTCTTGAATCATATTACCTGCATAATACACTTAAGAGCTACTGTTCTGCATTAAATCTGCCCATTAGTGGCCTTTGTTACATTTTGACTTCTTTCTAGGCAAGGGGACTGGACCTTTCACGTGTACGGACATGTGTAGTGGTGGCTGAAGAACGACCTCGGATAGCTCTTACTCAGTCATTTTCAAAGTTATTTAAAGACCTGGGTCTCCATCCACGGGCTGTCAGCACATCACTCGGCTGTAGAGTTAACCTGGCAATATGTTTGCAGGTAAGATTTTTCACTCCTTAAGCTCAAAGTTGTTTTAAGGCAATGGTTTTCAGTGAGAAGTGTTCATCGTGTTTCCTTTGGCTGTTTGGTCGTAGGCATACTAAGAAAATGCCTGTGGTATTTAATGTTCTTGCATACACAGGTAGTAAATTTCTGTTACTTTGTCAACTATTCATCCCCGTCATGTTGCAATCATAGCATTTATTCTGTGCATGAATACAGTAATTCAGAAAGGCACCTGAGAGTGACAGAATGTGCACTCTGGACTCCAAGGCCCCTATGTAATCACATCATGTAAACTACAGTTTCCAAGTGTTTACTTCAGTATGTTACAAAATGGATTCCTTCTGTTTGTGAAATACTTCCAACCATTACTTATTTTAACTAGACAGATATTTTCTGCACACAGGGAAAATCATTTTGCAATACCTCTTCTATTTTGATCCTCTAATGAGAAGAAAATTCCCAAGAACAGCGTAGGATGTAACATCTATTCTCCAGGAATCTTTATTGAATCATGATTTTAATGACTGATGGAGCACTGTAGCTATCTGGTCTGAATTTCTGAGTAGCGTCTAGTTTTTCAACCAGTGATAATTGCACCAAGAAATTTTATCTTTGAGGGCTTCATGTGATGAAAGTTAACTTCCTTTCTTTTAAGGTGTTCCATTTTTAATTAATTTTGCCTTATTTCTAGTTTAAATTTATCTGGCATTAGATCCAGCCTTTTTTATTTTATTACATTTTTTGAATCTAGAATAAGAATCTCATTTCTGTCATGCGTCTAGTACATATCTTAATTTTGATAAATAGATGAAGAATCCTAATACATGCTTTCCTGATCTCAGTCTCATTTTTATGTCTCTTGATCTCTTTCTGTCCTTCTAAATCTGGTTCCAGAGTTTCACATATCCTGTAATAATACCATAGGTGTCCTACTCAGGTGTAATATGTTTTCTAATTTAATAACCTTTAAAATACTAAAAGAATCATCTTCTGCATTGGCAGCTGCTCTGGCTGGGAAGTTCCATATCCATTTGGTCATCTACCATGTCTCTAACCTCTTCAAAGTCACTGTGTCCTCAGCAGGACTTGCCTGTGCTCCGTGTGGTCCATCCCACATCTGGCAGTTACCCCTGGTTTTCGCGAAGGATTTCTCATGAAGGTCACATGGGTACCTGCTTCAGTGTGGAAGTCAGAACAGATCTTCTCAGTGACAATGCAGATAAGAATCTGCTATTCTTTTCCTCATTGTAAATGTAAATACTTTTTTGTTTTATCAAAAAAATCTGACAAATACAGGTTATGGGTTCAGCACACACCAGTGTATCCGTGCCTGCTTTAGCCTCTTGCCCTTTTCAGTGGTACCAGGATATGAATACAAGGAGGTGTGCCACCCCTCCATACTGCTTGCTTTCTCTCTGACTGCAGCAGAGCACCCCTACAGCCTAGGATGTCTTTAATTATTACTGTCAAGCCTAAGACAAGGCAAGCTGAGCGGGGTTAAAAGTCATTCTGTGGCCCAGAGGTAGAGTTGTTTGGTTTGCCATTCTGTAATTGCTACCATAAATATTCTCCAGGAATAAAAAAGTTTTAGAAAGGAGGGGAAGGAGGTAAATTATGACATACCTTCATTGGGAACATTTCAGGATGAGGCCTGTCAGCTCTCCCCTGCAGCTGTGGTGGAGCTGCTTCTGAAAGACAGCTCAACTTCTGGTCTGGCTTCTGGTCCACGGAGGGACCAGACATGAAGAATGCTGTAGATTACAAGGGCAGATTACCTGCAGAAGTTTGCTTGTCACTAATGAAAATCTCCATTTTAGACATGCACTGATCTCTGGACTGTTCCTGGTGGTTGCTTCACTTATAAGTCTGTAATTCAGGACAAATAATAAAATCAGGGGATGACACAAAGCAGCAGTAAGCCAGGTGCAATGCCAGAGTGTGGCCTGTTGGAAGTAACATTGTTCTTGGTCTGCCTGGGATTTTATGTTTTTCATAGCAGCCTGTGTGGAGCTCTATTTTGGTTTGTGACTGAACAGTGGTGGGAGCACACGAGTGGCTGGGCTCTTGCTGAGCAGTCCTGCACAGCATCAGGGCTGTCCCCATTTCTCTCTGTGCCCCCTGTGCCACCACTCCACTGCCCTCCAGCAAGCACACTGGAGGAGAAAGAAGCTGGAAAGGGACATGGTGAAGTGAGGTAAGCCTGCAACCCTCCCTGAAGGCAGCTTTGTCCATAGAAAGAATCAGGAACAATATTTTTGATAGATATTCATGGATGTTTTATTTCTCTGACCGCATGGCAGCCAGGCGAGACACAGACCGGCCACATGGCAGCCAGGTCAGGCACAGACTGACCACCAAAGACCCAGGAATCATGGGACAACCACAGTTTTTGGGGCGGGGAAAACACCTATAACCAATCATGAACAGGATAACATCGGAGCCTGGAAACCCCGTGTAACCATGCGTCAGCTTCCATGGCCCATCCCCCAGGGGGGCACCTCCACAGGGACACAGCCAGGAAAGCTGTCCCAAGCTGATCTGGGATATCCAATGCCACATAATGTCATACTCAGCATTAAAGAAGGAGGGTGGTTCCTCTTCCAAAGTAGCCATTGCTCAGAGACTGGCTGGGCATCATTTGGCTCGAAGAGGGTGATGAGTGATTGCTTTTGCATCACTTGGGTTTTTCTCTTTCCTTTAAACTGTCTTCATCTTGACCTGGGGGTTTTCTCACTTTTGCTCTTCCTGTGCTTTCCCTATCCCACAGGGAGCTGGGTGGGTGCTGAGCTGCTGACTGGCTCAAGCCACTGCAAACCTGGAGGAAAGCTGACTACACTCAGAGAAACTGGAAGTTCTAATAAGCATGGAGTTAGGCAGGATTATGGCTTGACTGTGTATATCTGCCTTTGATTGTGTTAACTCCTTAGCTGAAGGTTGCTTCTTAGATGGTTCTTAACAGAAATTCTTGAAAGTGTTGTTGAATCAAACTGTAAAAGTGGGTGAATCTCTGAAGGAATGTTATTAATGATAGTGCCTATGGATTTAGGAACAACACAGAATGAGAGCCTTGAGAGAGATGGTTAAACAGCCTGGCTGATTGTACAGCTTAGTGTCAGGCTTTGTTGGGTTCTACTAAGATGTGGCATCTCAGTCCATAGGACAAACTAAAAGCCAAACACTGTCTAAAGAGTGGCGTGGCTGGAATGGAGAAAAGCCATCTCAGGACAGGCTATATGTAGTAACATTATCCTCCCAAGTGGAATTGTTTTTGAAGCATTTGAGCTGAGGCTTTGTCAAACTTTGTTTGACAAGTTTTAAAGGTGTTTGAAAAATTACTAAAGATTTTACTTACAAGCATCACCACAAAACATGTCATTTTGGTGGAGAATTTAAAGATAGAGGCTTGCGTGTTTTGAAGCATCTGGAAGTAGACATTGCCAGGGACTGGATACTGAATTAGATTGAATGCTCTTTCCAAACTGTCTGGAAGTTTATGGCTAGTGGTATTCCAGAATAGCTTGTGGGCTATTCTGTTTTCTCAGCTGAAGAACAAAATAAATTTTAATCCCCCATCAACTAATTGCAATTCCTGCAATTAGTATTGTCTCAAATATGTTCCAGAAATGGGTTATGATTTCTGGATTCTTCACACTGCATAAAACTACTTCTCAAGATATTTGAGTCAACAGCATCTGCCTTTGCTTTTTTCTTCCAAGTTATGTCATCTATGAGATCAGCACGTGGTTCCTGGAACACCATTTTCCACAGGGATAATGGTGATTCAGCCTGTTCTGCAGTGTTTCTAAAAAATATATCTGCTAATCACCTTACTAAAGATATCTCAGTATTCAGCTACTGACCTTTACCAGCAAAAAAAGCCTATCCAGGTTTCTTCCCTAAGGGATACCTCTAACACAACTTGGATAATATCTTTGATACCTTCTTGATTTCCAGTTTTGTGGACAAATCCAAGACTCAAATGTTTCAAGAGAAACATTATCCTGATTTTTCCAGAAAGCTTTTACAGTTCACCTCTCCAAAAAGAAGAGGAGGAGGGTGTGTATGTACATTTGTGTGTGCGTGTGTGTATACAGCAGAATTTAACATTTTATTAAAGATTACCTTAAAAAGGAAATCATTGTGATAATCCCTTTGGTACAAAAGAGTCTTAGTCTACCAAATTATCTTAATTTCTAGGTTGTGATCACTGACAGACTAATGCATTGTCATTTGTATTCATTTCCTTTCAAACTGAGAGCAAATTTAGTATGTTTCCTTTGAAGTAGTCATTTCGGACTAAATTTTTAGAGATGTGCTTCAGAAAATAAATAATTCCCTCCATCTTTAGGCACTTAAATACTAATAATATCTGACCTTTTATAGCTGTATAGTCACAGATAATGGTCCAGGGATTAGTGAGATAAAAAGATTGCGTCTAGCATATTTTAATTCTCATTAACTAGCATCTTAGTATTTGAGAGAGAGAGAAAAAAATAGATATGAAAAGTAGCCTGTTTCTTACAACAGCACAGATGGTTCTCTAGGATTTTAGCTAATTTCCATTTAAACACGTGGAATAAATATTTTCATCTTATTCAACCTGCTACTCAATTTCAGTTGAGGGAAAACTTCTAGAAGTTGTTAATTTTCCTTAGTGAACCCTGAAAATGTACTAACAAATCTGTCCAAGCTTAGGAGAGCAGGATTCATCTTGCTTCTTTTCTGTCTCCTCTAACTGAGACTGTAAGGTTAAGTGAGTTATCCTGTATCCATCAATAGTCAGTGGAATCACAGAAATACTTCAAGAGACATTTCAGGCGCCCATCTGGGGATGGGATCCATCACCATCAGGAGATCCTTCCTACCTTATACTGCACATTTCTTTGATGGCTGAAGTTACATGAAATGAACTCTTTCCTCGCTGTCTAGCAAAGGAATCTTTGTTACTCAGTTTCGGGCTTAAGGTCAATATTTCTTTTTACTTAGCGATAGATCACACTCTCTGAGGATCTTCCATATTAAAAGTAATAAAGGGTAGTTCTGCAAAGCGTGCCACAGGAGACCGTGCACTGTGTCAGAGGTATGATTCACACTTAGCAATGTCCTACAGCTCTGGGTGAGGTCCCTCAGATTCTGTTTTCCCACCTTTGCTATGGGTCATGCCATGAAGTTCTTTTCACAGCTCCAGCCTCTGTGCTTGCGTAGGTGAGATTGCCAAGTGCACACCAGAAATTCCTTTTCTGAGCATTGCTGGAGCAGAAGTAGACTCAGAGTAAACACTGAGGCCACATCCTTAGACAGTGAAACAAAACCCAAAAAACCAGTTATTTTTAAATTCTTAGGACTTCTGGTAGCCTGGTTCCTGGTTTTTTACTCCAGGGAGGAAAGAAGGGGAAAGCATGCAGCTTGGCCTTTGACTTGAGTGGAAATCAGGTATGGACTGAGTCCTGGCACGTGGTCAGCCCTACAGCTGACTTTTGGGGTGGTCCTTCAAGCAGTTTTGACCCGCAATGTTTTCCCAGAGAATAAAATCCTGACATATTGCTGAGATTTGCTCAGACCAGGGATGGCTCAGCAGTGGCAGCCTGTGCATGGGCAGGAGATTTATTTAGTCCAAGAGATATGACTTATGATATACCCATTTTCAGACAGAAAATTCTGTATGTCCCATTTTGTGTCCTTGAACACTACCAGGCATGTCCTAAGTAAATATCAGATACTCCAGAAGTTGTTTTTTCCCTGTTACCAGCATAACAGATGCTCTCTATCCCTGTCTCTCAACATAAATGTGCACAGACAAATTGAGTCAGTCATTCTGGTCTTGGCTTAGACTCTGCTTCTTTTGAAATACTTCTCAGAGTATCCCAGCTGCAACTGGCCACAGAAGGACATTGCTGATAATTCAGCTGCTGTTTCTCAAGCCACTCTGTAGTTAAAAGCCACATGTGACTTTGGTACTCTCAAAGTCTTCTGGACCTGCAGAATAGTCACAGGCAATATATTATATAACTGCTGGATTTCAGTAATTCTCCTGCTTTCTTGGAGTTACACTGCAGTGTTCAACCTGGATTATTAGTAATACTATTTTAGGGCACCAATGTAATAAGGGGATCCATCCTATTTTTAAAAAAATGTTTCATCTTCTTTGTATCCAAAATAAACCTGTCTTAAGGTGCTGCTGTGGCAGCTTCCTGCAGTCTTTAGCTCTGCTGGCATTCAGAAGTCTGGTGAGAGGAATGTGGGATGCCAGGGCTTTCAGAGCTGTTTGTTTTCACAAGTTGTAGGGCAAATCCCACAGCAGCCATCTGGTGTTAGATACTCCACATGATAGTGGGGGCTTAGGACTAGTCACCACGGAGGATTTTTGGTCTCTTTGCTGAGTTATCAGTCATGGAGGAGAACGGATGTGTTTTTATCAGCTTTTAACTTTACCGTTCTTTAATTGTATTACACTGTTTACCATAACAAATATGAATGAAGACTTACTGGGCTCTGAAGTTACTCCATTTATTTATGATCTTCCAGTAGTTAGATTATGCACCAAGCCTTGATTTTATTTCACTTTAGGATCAGGTTAATCTGTATGCAAGAAGGTACAAGTATCTTTCTCTGTTGTATACTAATTTTAATTTTTTTCCTAAATGAGAGCTTACTTTTGATTTTCAGAGTACATCACTTACAAACTTCTATTACTAGTGAAATGGCAGACCTAGAAGTCTCAATGGATTAATGTACATTTAAATAGCAGGGCCATAATGTTTAATGACTTTAAAAACAAAAACAACAACAAAAAAAAATCAGTATGCTAGACACGTGTTTTCCACTAACAACATTGTCTCTAGTGTCCTAAAACCATTTAAGTCTGTTTGTCCAAGGTTAGCAGTCTACAGCTGTCTCTTCTGTTGCTCTACTAAAATGTTGACACCTCATTTTTTACTTTTTTTAACCTTTAATGGTATAATGGTTAATTTGTAAAATTCCTGTATTTGACATTGTTTTTCTTTTTATTTTACTCCCTGCTTTTTGCATTCTCCTCTTTTTTTTCCTCCCACCCTTCATTCCCATTTTTTATTATTATTTTTGTCTTGTGTTACCTTCTTTCCTTCTCTCCCTCATCCCTGCTATTCCTGCTGCTATAGCCTCACAGGCTGGGGAAGCTGGCCGAGCAGGTAGGGGATTTTCATGTTCCCTCAATACCCACCTATCAGCTTCCAACAGTGGGACAGACTAGAAATTGAGTCTGGAGATTTGGGGATTTTCAGATCCTTCTATAAAATTATAAATAAGTCTATTATAGCTTTATCTGGATGCAGGTTTCATCAAATATTAGATGTCCATTGTAACTATTTCATTCACGCTGAAAATAATAAATACCATAGTGACTGTCTTTGATTTTCCAACTTGACTGTTTCCATTATTTTACAAATCAAATCAGCTTTAGTTTTATTTTTAAAGATAACCAATTTTTCCTTGGTTTTGTTTTTTTCTTTTTGACATTGCATATATTTCAAATAAGTTCTCCACTCAGCACTAGTCTGTTACACTGCTGAGTTTACCAGTAGACTGAAAATCGTGTTGTTAATAGCTAGAGAGGATATTGTACCTTGTATTGTGTATAACAAGCTAAAGAGGCTAACATGCATGTGCAGCTCTATTACTCCTGTTCTCCTCTGGTGGTGGGTGATGATCAGTACCTGTACAGTAAGTATCAATTGGTAGTGGTAACCCTTTTCCCCCTTAGATAAAAGAAAATTGCTCTTTGTGGATCTCCATTGCAACTTTTAGTGCTCAAAAAATTGTGGAACTACCAGCCAGCATTGCAGAAATGTAAAATTTAGCCCTAGACATTCCTAATGCGAAGAATTATACTCTACAATGTATCCCAAATGGGACAGAAATCATTAGGAGCTGATGTTGCCTGCTGGTTTAAGTAGTAAATGTCTAAATAACTGGTAAAGGAGTTTGTGCATCTGGAGTTTACCAGGTTTAGGAGAATTCCTCAGCTGAAAAGAAAATTGCTGACATTCCAGTGTTCCAAAATGAAGCTGTGCTTTTCTACTAGCTTTGTGCTTAGTTGGTAGCATGAGGTCTGCAGCAGAGAAGAGCCCTAGCCTGGAGCATTGAGAATTCACATGATGTTCAGTGGTGATGAGTTTGAAGTTTTGGATAAGGGCAGATCATAGCAGGCTGCAAAACTGCAGAAAAGCTGTGGGTGGAAAGGCCTAAAGACTGCATCATCTCTGCATGAAAGGAAACTAAAATTAGTCTGCCTCTTTTCAAGTAACTAAATATTGTGACATAAAGCAAGGATTTAAATTATGCAGTGGAAGACTGAAAAGGATCAAAATAATTTCTTAACAGACCTTCAGTCCAGATTGGTTCATGTCATGCGTGCTACCTTTACTATCTTTAGCTTCAAGTATATTCTCTGTTGCATGTATGGAAGACTCTCAGTAAACCATGCTTCACATTCCTGACCATGTGCTTCTGCCATTAAACTGTGTCTCCTCAGCAATTTCCGCCTTCCTTTATATGGCAAAACGTGTTTAACATTTTTTGTATGTATCCATGTGCTGATTACTTGGCCTTTTGTAGCAAATAAAACCTCTGTTGACATGTGTTGGTTAAGTAGTGTGACTGCTTGATGTTTTTCTGAACCCCAAGGTGACAAGTACCTGATGGTAGGTATGTTTCCAGTGCTTGTTCTGATTCTGTAAAGCTGAGCTTTTACTGATGAATACCTTAAATACAACTTGTCATTTGATTAGCATAATTAGCACTGAAATGAATGTTTGGTTATTTGGGGGATAAAACTCTTTTCTCCTCCCAGCCCTCAGGTTCTGATTAGCTGATGTTGTCGTTTGCAGGGAACATCTGGACCAGATCCCACCACAGTGTATGTTGAT
Organism: Platysteira castanea; assembly: GCA_013397175.1. Lineage (NCBI taxonomy): Eukaryota > Metazoa > Chordata > Aves > Passeriformes > Platysteira > Platysteira castanea. Next base: position 612,163 of record VYXC01006692.1, on the reverse strand, counting down.
ATGAGGGCACTGAGGCATGACAGGTCGGAACCACCTTTTTCTTTTTCTCTAATACACGCAATTAACAGAGTTTCTAACAAGAAAGCTGCTTACAGCATACCTCATGGACCCTGGAAACCTCTGTAATTCTGTAATTCACAATAATAATTTGTGTTGACTCCTATCAGCAAGCACACATAGACATTTATAATAATAGGTTAATTAATTTACCATTGATAAAACTGAGGCATCTGACATCACTGCTGCAGTGGCTAACAAGATTCCTTGCCTTTACTGCCATCAGGGTTTGATGACACTTGTATTCAGGTGGTGCAGCCTAGCCAGTCCCCAAGGATGGAGTCCTGCTGGGCCTTTTATCTTCACAGAGGTGTTTCTCCTGGGCTGGCAGCTGTTTGCCTGTCAGGAGACCACCACAGAGTTTGCTGCAGTTCTTAATGCTGCAGGACTATGAGGGGATGTATTATTGCCTTCAGCCACTGTGAGCAACCACATTCTGTAATTGTGGGTATGTTTCAGTAACATCTTGAGTGTTAGGTATGTATATAAGAAGTGAGAAATAAAATTTACCACTTAGCAATTGGAGGGAAGCTTGAGATCTCAGCTGTGATTTTAAAAAATACCCATGCACATGTATTTCAGTTTTCCAATACTCTGGTCATGAGTTTCTTTACAGAACTGTAACAAACCAAGATGTTTTCTATGAACTCTGGAAAAGGTGAACATTTAATTAACAGTCCTGGTTCCCTTATAAAATCATTATCTAAATATGGTGTTTCTTTGTTCTTTTTCTTTCACCCTTCTTAAAAGCTTAACAGAGAATTTTCCCCCCAGCTTTGGCTCTATCAAAGTGACCAGTTCAGCTTGCAGAGTGCAAAACTCAGGGCACAGCAGGCCCAAATTACCTACTGGGTAGTTAGTTCAGATAGACATGTAGATATTTTCCTGTTGCACATGGAGTTTGGCAGGTAGAAGAAAGGAGCTGTAAGATATTTGACTCACCATTTCTTTATTCCTTTTGCACACAATAATTCCAATAATAACACTTATGTTAGATCTGTGCTTTGGGACACTACTGTCTGCACAACCCAGACACAGAAATTTGGTGTTCCTGGCCCAGCAACTGCAGTAGTGTGGAGACACAATCCATGGTCATACTAAACCCAGAAAAGAAAAAAGGCCTTTTCTATAGGAGAACGTAACATTTACAGTCAGTAAAAACTATAAATAATAAAAAAATATGTTTAGAGAGAGGAATTAAGACTTACTGTTCATAGAAGTTGCATAAACTGTACTATTACCCTGCCTTAGCATGTCATTGAGAAGTAGGCATCATTATCAAGATCAGGCTTTGCAGTGTGTTAATTTATATTTAGTGACTAGTTCTGCAGAACATGAAAGATGATCTTTAGAGCTGGTTCTCATATTGTGGTAATGTAGATTTTAATTTGATGGTTTAAAGCTGTGCCTCATTTACCCAATCTTGTGGAATTTAGAATTAGATTAGTGCATCATAAATTAAAGGGGAAAACAACGCTATTTGACATAGTCTCTTCGCACTTGCTGTGTTTAACCATTTTAGTGGAACTGAATGTCTCTATTACTTAGCAGTAACTGAAAGATCCCTGTAAATAGCTGTGAGACCACAGAGTAACAACCCACAGAGTCTTTGCGGGCCAGCCAGTCCTCCGACAATATGAGCATTTTACACTGTACACTTAATGTGAGAAAATGTTTTTCATAATTTATATTTTAAAAGATATTTTTCAGGGTCTACAAAAGACCGAACTTTTTTTTTCTCGTCATGATAACACTCTCTAGTTGCTTCAAAAAACAGCTGCAGTTCATCTCTTTGAGATTATTCAAATCCTGTTCACATCCATAAAAATTAATAATCAGTTTCAATACAACTATTTCAAGCTCATCTGGTAATTACCTGCTTGCGTACTTCACGGCTTATGGAAATGTCATTTTTTTATAGGAGTTTAGGTCAAAATACCTGTGCTAGGTACAATCTTTGTGGAGATCTAGGGGTGCCTGTTCGACTAAACTAGATGTTTCTCTCCTCCCAGGTCTCCCTGGATTTGGATAGTTTGCTTCTTAGGTCAGGGTGGAGGTTTTCAGACACCTTTTTGTGTGTGTCCCTGTGGGGTTTTGAGCTACCAGCCCACTGGTTTAACTGCTGGGAGTCTGGCCATAGTACTGGGCTCACCTGGTGGGTCAGGAAGCTTGTACCAAGGAGTGCAACCACTTGGTCAGTGACTGGCATCAGTTCTGACACTGGACAAAGGCTTGACTGCCTGGCTGTGAGCATCCAGTGCAGTTCTAGATGCTCCAGCTTCTCTAGTAGGGTCTTCCATGGAGTCACGTTGTATTTGTTAGCCCTGAGGAGTTGTCCCAGGCATCCTGTGCTGTCTCAAATGGCATTAGACACCTATTTTTGGAAACTGAGTAGCAGCCTAAAAGCAAGAATATACAGCTCTGGCTTGCTGTTGGTGACAGGATACCAGTACCGTTGTACTCGGCATTTTAATGATTTTCTAAAAATCGGGGTGTCCTCAGGATGGCCAAGAAAGAGTGAGCAGACACAGGCAAGTCCCACAAAGGCATTTAATAAAAAGCAGAAGGCTTGTGAATTATCCACCAAGTGGGTGATGTGCCCCTGCAGTGCAGAGCAGTGCAGTTTACAGAGGTTAACTCAGGTCCAAAAGGCAGAGTAAGTGGATTAATGCTTCCCAGCACAGCACAGAGGCTCCGGGCTGCTGCCTCCCTGTGCAGCTCAGGCCATGGCCATGTGCCCACGGGCATCCTCAGGGAGGCACAGGCAGCAGAGCTCTGGGCGGGAGCACCCGGTCAGGTCATTGCTGCATTTCTCTGCCTCTGGGAAAGCAGTTTTATTCCCCCACTCCCAAAAAAGGAAAATAAATTGAATAAATATATACATATTCTTGTCCTGCTGTCTAAAGTGCTGGTTGTCAGACTGTTCCATCATATTTTTGACCAGTCATGCTCTCCTCAGAAAGCTTTTCAGGTGGGTAAGCACAAGATGCCTAAATATGCTAAAAGCTGAGAAGTGCTTGGAAGATAAAAAAGGGAGGGAGTGAGGAGAGAGCCTTTTCTCATCATGCTGAAACACCATATACTTGAAAGATGATGGCTTTTACAACATTTACAGCCCTTTGTTCCAGTAAAGATGTAAATTTCAAGCCCAAGCATCCCTTGTATCTGGATTGCTCTAAAACAATATGAACACGTGTTTGTAAGATGTCCAGCAAAAAATACATCTCTGACATTAGAATAAAAATTTCACAGCTTCTTCATCCTTAACAGCAGCTTAGTTCTTGGTAGAAAAACTATTTATTGGCAAAACAAGCCAATTCATCAAACTGAGAATAAACCAAAATAAATCTTTCTTTCCCATCAACAGGGCAAAAATGTTTTAAAGTGTTCTGCAGCAGCTCAGGCTGGATTCTCAAATGGTTCAGTATATTTGTAAACATCCAAAACCATATTTTTTTTTAGACTCATTTAAAGTTGTTTTCAAAATGTTACTGTTTTAACCTGGTAATGCATATTTTGAAATTGCCTTGAATTTGAAACTAACAGGTATGAATTAGAAATAAAATGGCATTAAAAATATAGAAATATTTTGACTGCTTTGAATTTTTCCTCAAATTTTTTCCCAAGTTTTTAACATAGGAATTTCTTTTCCTGGGTATCTGTACCTTTCATATTCTAAATGTTTCATAGAGAATTTCCTTAGAAATTTTAAATAGTGAGCTGAAGGATCCATCTGGTGACAGGTGAGGGAGACCACTGATCTTCTCCTAAAGTTGAAACTTCATGCAAATCCTGTAAAGATAAACATCCCCTTGCATCCTAATATTCTCTTTTATATCAAAACCTTATCCATTAAAAAACAAAACAAAACCATTGTTCTGCCCTAAGTGAAGCAAGGAAAGATCTACTTTGATATTGAAGTTTATTTTACAATGGATAAGAAAAGGAAAAGGAAACATATTCATTGCAATCTGTCTGCCCCCAAAAGCAGATAAAAATGTCACCAGTCTTCTTGTTCAGTAGCAGATAGTGACAACTTACGAGCTTTGGTGTAGTGGGGGCCGAGGCTCCTGGGGGGGAAAGCCACTAACCAGGTCACAAATGTATTGATCAAGATTTAGATACCATTTGGCACACATTTGTTATAGACAGTTTCCCCTTATTTTGACTACAAATTGTATTTAAACTGCTTATTGAACTACATCCATATTTTGTATCAAACTGGGGAAAAATGAAGACTTTCAGCCAGTGTTGGTAAACACTGTTTTATTTGATGCCATCTCTAGTTTCATACATGCAGACATCCTTTCACCATCATGTCCGTCTTATCCTGTCTTCAAACTTCAGTATACCCTTTGGTGAAATAATAGGTGCATTAAATGATCTTTTAAATTATTCAGTTTCAGGTAGTTAAGTCTGTAGGGTAATAAAGATGGAAAAATTAATTTATTAAACTCTTTTGTGGTTTACTAGAGTTCCTTTTGAGCTACATGTAATGAGCTGCTGTAGACAGCATGGTGCATAGACAGACATGGTGAGGCAGCTGGCACCAAAGGGGGACTCAAATCCAGGTGTGGGGTATTGCCAAACAGACCAGAAGCACAAAGATGTATTTGTGTTCAAGTTTTTAATTTTTTAGTCTGGCTGTTATTCAATTTGTGGCTTGTGATATCCATAGTCTTTCACTGAAATACGCCCGCTCAATCATTAGAACAGTTATTTTAACCTGATTACCCTCTTTATTAAACGAGCAGTCTGTGGAGCTGTACAAAATAGGTGTCTTTTCCCATGTGGCCACTAACATCTCCTTGGAGTGATGCAAATTAATGTAGCTCTTAAAAAAAATGACCTTGTATACACTTAGTCTGTCATTAGCAGACTCGATTTCTTATGAGGTCATTCATGTATTGTAATACCAGTAATAAGCAAGTCTTATTTTTTGTTTTGGATTCTGAGAGTATTCAGAGATCTCTGAACTTCCTTCAGTTCTTGCTCAGACATTGTCTCCCTGACAAAGGTGTTTTCAGAGGATGGAAATTCTGAATCGCATTCCTCGAGAAAAGAAGGGAACACTTGTAGCATTTCAAAGAAATGAGAAAACAGTTACTTAAGATTTATTTTTATAGATTGCTTATACACTGAGCCCAGTCTCAAATCCAGGCTCTGTCAAAAGGATTCAGTTAAAGGCTTTGGCTTCATTTTAATATATTCCAGCATTTCTGACTTCATGCAGGAGCAGAAAAATAGCCTTTTATTATGGCTGTCAATTGTTTACCCTTCTCCTCTGCATTTTACTGAAACTTTCATGTTGTGCGTGCATTGCTTTGGGTAACACCAAACAACAAAGCCACAGGAGCTTTTTTTCCTTATTGTCAAACGCTTCTCCTCCATCTACCTTGAAAAATACTCTTATTAAAGGGTTATTAGAGAACTCCTTAGCTGAGTTGTTAGCTGAGCTGTAGCCAGAGCAGTGCTCTGTAGCACAGTCACAACTCAGAGGGGAACCATTTTATATTCACACGGGAGGGAAAAGAGACAGAGGGGAGGAGTGTCAGAAGGGCAAGTGCTAATAGCAAGTGACAGTGAAATAGGTACATTTTGTGAAACTTTAATTGATTAATCATATTTGAACGCCATTTGCCAATGGCAGCAAAAGAGAAGCTTTGAGGAGCGCTCCCTTGATGAGGGGGGGAGCAGGGCTTTTCCAGCTCCTGGACTCGGTTACAGTGTGCAGAGCCCAGACACAGGTTAGAGAAAATCACAGTCCTCAGTTGCTCACTGTGTGGGGTCCAAAGGGGGGATTAAAATCCATCACTACCCTCTGTGACACCCAGCCAGCATTTCCCTTGCAGTGAGATTCTGTAGGCAGAGGGCATGCGTTGTTTTGAGGTGTAAAGTTCCACATACCTGGTGAGCTGTTCAAAACATAGACCTCCCATGTCATCATCCTCAGAGTGCTTTAGACACAATAAGCTCATTTAGCAAATGGAATTGATAAGTTCTACCTCCAGCTGTGCCATCCCTGTCACCCTGAGCTTCAGAGATTTTCATATGGGTGGCTCCAATTCCAAGTTCCACGCATCACCCATACTGTTTAATAATTATCTGTTGCTTTAGCTGTTTGGATTTTTTTTCTGTTATCACAGAAAGAGTTTTTTCATGAAAGTGAAAAGATTTGCACCCCTACGGAGTTGGTAGAAGTAGCTCAGTTGAGAGAAAGGCCTGAGGTCTTTAAAATAAAACCTGAGTCCCTCAAAGATTTAAGTACAAAAAGAAAGGATGCAGTTTGGTTTTCAGGAGTCTTTGTAGAACCGCCTGGCTTTTAGGCATTTTGCCTATTAGCTTTCAGAATCTTATTTGTGAGTATAAGCTGTTTGTCATGGTACTGGCAAAACCCTCCTTATTCGTGTTTTTCCTCAGGAGAAGATACAGCCTTGGCCTTTTAGCAGTATTGTGCTTTCTTTCTGCCACGCAAACACTGCTGTCTCAAAAATCCCCTTGCCATTGTTTCTGGTCTATGGAAAACAAATCTCCCAGAAAGAAAAGTTAATTTGGGCTGATAAGCATCATGTGAACACTTGCAGTTCTGACTTAGAGAACTCCCAGTCTGTCTAGAGAGGAGGAAAGGAAAGGTTCTCTCTTGCTGTTCTGACTGCATCAGGAGACAAACTTGTTTAGTCTCCATACTCTGAATAGTCAGTGATTAGGAATAAAGCTGATGGCCTGGGAAATGGAAGAGGAGCAAATATTGTTGAAGAAAGTGTACTGTTTCACACGAGGATCCAGAGTTATAACCAAATTTGTAAATGTACCTTTTAAAGAGCTTTGAAAGATGCTTCATGTTTCCAGGCATAATACGACTTCTGTGCAGGGAAGGAGAAAGGGAGAAACGTCCAATAACTAGGGGGGTGGGAGCCCTACAAAACAATTTGTGTGCTTTCTAGGGCAAGATTGCTGGTTACTGAAGTATTTCCTCCCTTGACGCAAGTCCATTTCTTCCTTGATAACATCATCTTCAAGGGATAAGCGTGTCATGATTTCAGTGGAACAGGACAATAAGAGTTGGCTTCAAATACGGTTTTTGAGAGAGGATGTGGTTTAGCATACTTTAACTACAAATCAAGGAATTCCAGTTGTATTTCTCTGAAGGGCTTAGGGGAGAGGGAATACTGTCCCGTGTTCCAAATAAGACAAAGACAAAGGGAAAACAAAAAGCTGTAGCTTTCCAGGAAGGTAGGTGTACTGCAGTTGTGCAGTTATTGTGTTACTGTTTGCAAGTAACATTTGCATGTCGTTCTTCAAGTTATGAGTAAAAGAACTAGATGAAAAATGCTTCCATTTTTGTTTTCACAAACCAGTTCTGAATGTAACAGTAATTTTGCTGAAATTATAAAATTTCAGTAAAATTATTGGCAATTTCACTGCTTATTAGGTTTCCAACTTAATAAAATACACCAACGTATTTATTCCTGAAGAGTGTCTGGCACTGTTAAAAAAAAAAAAGATTTCCCATTTCCAGGTATACTGAGGTGTTACAGGTCCTTCTCTTTCAATCATGCTTCTCCTAGAAGCTGGGAATAGATAAAACAAGCTGGCTGCTCACATTTCTGAGGAAGATTTATTAAAATTCTTCCCTTTTTTGTTCCCTACAAGCCATACTTCTTTCTTTTTCTCTTCCAGACTTTGCCACAAGTCTAGCTGTACAGTTACAGGAATGTCTTAATAAAATGGAATTTTCATTCTTCCATTTTTTAATGCAAATAAGATGTATTATGCATTTGATTTTTGCAGATAATATATTCTGAAACAATTTGCTTTCCTTCATTTTGGTACATACTGTTAATGGAATGCTAAACACTGATTCTTTAAAAGTGCCAAGTGATCAACATAGGGTACATTTGCTGTTTCAGGAGTGGAGGAAGAAGTACTGCTTTCCCAAGTACTGCTGCCTTAGACGGCATTTCACAAGGCATTTGGAAGTATTTGGCACCTGCTTTGGAAGGGGAAATACTTAATGAATGCATGTAAGATTTGGAACAAGCCTTTGTAGCTTCTGCAGCCCCAGCCAGAGACTGTGCTGTGCTGTAAGAGATGGAGCTTCCGACGTGCTCTCCATCCGTCTTTCCTTTCCCCTCTTCTCTCGCCAGCCTTTGCAGGAGGGCAGGGCCTTTGCCATCCCACACACTGTCAGTTTTTTGTGACAGATAATTCAGCACAGGGCGCTGTGCTGCCAGTTACCCCTGGGAAATGGGCTCTGTCACCTTTGGGACCCACTCCAGCTTGCCAGCCTCAGGCACTCATTTGGCTCCTGTTGGCAGTGAAGTCTCTGGCTGAAGGAAAACTGAAGGATGGCTAAGCTTGAGAAGGAGAGCTCTGAACAGTAAAAGCATCCTGTATTTGTATAAGGATACATCACTAATTTGGTTAGAGAGGTAATACCCTCTTAAATGTCTCCCTTCAATGGAGCTTAATATGTGGCTTCAAGCCTCACTTGTCCTTTTCAGTATGGCATATACTGGAAGTGTCTGTGAGCAGAAGATGAGCTTGCTTAAGCAAAGAGTCTCGAGAAGCCCAGCGAGGGTTCCCAGTGAGCCTCCTGTGACAGGGCAGTCCCTTTCCAGTGCCTGCAGGTGTACAAGGCACTGCTGCTCATGGCACCGCTGACCTTTCCTTCTGAGTGCTCATCTGCAGTTTTCATTGAGCTGAAAAAATAGCTCCATGCGATGGTGTTCCATGCACAGGAAATGTCCCTGGTTGTTGTTAAGCAGAACTTTCTGCAGATTCTTTCACAAAAATGTAGGGTGAGTCAGCTAACGGTGGGAATTTTGGAGGTTATCGCAAGAGAAGGGGACAGGTTAAAGAAAATTACGTGAGTTCAGAAATTCTTGTTTGATTACACTGTGGGAATGTAGAATATGAATATTTCATTAGCAATGCTAAAATAATTTCCATCATTTGTTAACAACAAATAAGCTAATTCCATTAGCTAAGGATGTTTTCAGATCCCAAGTTCATTATAATTAAATTTTTCCCTGTATGTGAAGCCTCTTTAGAGATTAGGACTGGGAAGACAAAGGGTTACAAAACAGAAAAAGCATATTGTATTAAACAGAATTGTCAGATCACAACTGTGATTATGAAAAGTGCTGTAAAAACAATTAGTGATAAACACATGTCCTAGGAGGTTTGTAATCTGAGTAAAAAGATAACAGCTGTGAGCAGCTTTATGCCTGGTTTTGCAAAGCTGAACCTGAAGCACAGAGAAAGGTAATGCTGTACCTGATGGTGCTTGAGGTGCAAGGTGGGAGACCAAATTCTCCAGAGTCCTGGTTCATTGCATTCTCTTGAAGTAGTTGTGTATTGTGCTTTAAACAATGTGCAAAGTTAATTTAAACAAATTTAATGTGTTATGACAGCTGAACATTTTAAAGTACTTCAAAGCTGAAAGCAAACATAAACATGACTTACTTTTTTTACATATTCCCATAATCTTTTATGATCAAATTGCTATTGCTTTTTTTAATCTGTAAAGCTTTGAGTGTTCCCTTCCTGAACCAGAGTTCCTGCCCCATTTTGATTCGTTTGCAGCTTTCTGAACTGTCTTAAATCATTGTGTAACTTTTTCTGCTTCTTTGTTCAGCCATCTGAAGGACTGGAAGCTGTTTGCTCTTGACCTCAGGGAATTTGGCACATGAAGTGTAATTTAGGTTTATAGTGAAGGATTCCTTTACATTAAAGGAAATTATTTAGCACTAATTCTTGTTGATTATCAAATTAACAGGATTAAGATATATTCTAGGCATAGAGAAAGTTTAATGGTTGTTCATTTGGTTGGTTAAAGTTTGCCTAAATCCCAAAGTCCCTTTTTCAGTCTCAATTGTATTTATCCATTGTCGGCATTTCTCATGTGATAGGAGAAAAACTGCTCTGGGGAAACCAGGATGATGCAGGGAAACTTTTTCATTATTTATGTTTTCCCTTCAGCCTAAGTGTTCAGTTGTGCAATTTTCCTACTTTTCTGATCTGCTCTTTAAGCCCTGCATGTCATTTTGGAAGGCAGAGCTTATGTTCTTTGATCCATGTTTCCATTTTTTTGGTAGAATGAGCTCATTGACTTGTTAATTCTGGAATAGCTTATGTAGAAAGATTTTATTAATTGAGTAAGGAGAAAATGCACTGACAGGCTTGGGTGTCAAAGAGCCCTGACCCAGTCCAGGATCCCACTGTTACCTCCAGGGTCCATCCTTCTTCTAACTATAGAAAATGAGAAGAGGCTGCATCAGCCCTTTCCTGTCAAAAGTCTTACCCAGGCACCACCTCAGACTGGGCGTTGATATATATCTGAAAAGTGTTGTTGATGGCAATAGTTCGTAATGATTTGAGTCAGAATTGGGAAGTCACTGTCCTGTCGATGTAGCCACATAAAAGGTCTCTGATATTAAATGTCTTGCAATTAGATTTTGGTTACAGTTTCCAATGAATTAGGTAGTTGGCCTTTTTTTCACTGTAAGAGACTGTTGTGTTGAATTCAGAAGAGTCAGTTTGGGCAGATCCTTTTCAGCTTAAGGAAAAAGAGTTTTCAAAGTGGTCAAAACACATGAAGTTTGTAGGTTTTGCTCATGATGGTGGTCAAAGCATTTTCAGTTTGGAGAGTTAGTTAACTTAATTTAAAAACAAAACAAAATGTCCTGAAATATTAAACATATATAACCCTGTTTTTCTGACCTGCCACATTTTTTTTAGATTACATTTACAACTTCTGTCATATTTAACCTTTTTGTTCCAGTTTAATACAGAAAAATTTTCAAACCATCAATATCTTGCTAGATAACAAAATATCCACTTTTCCCCCGCAAGCTTAACTTCTTATGTTTCCTCTAGGCTTTGTTGCTGAACATTTTCAAGAATGGCAGCATCCAAGAACAGATGCTGAAAGAAATCAGAGTACAAAATAGCTGCTATTAAAGAAACCAAAGGGTTGGGCTTCCAAGCTGGCATGACTGCAAAGTGACGTGGTGTGAGAACTGCTCCAGACAGGAGGAAGGGTTGGTGGGACAGGCAGGGAAATAAGAGCTGGAGATGATGGAAGGTGCAGTGCCCAAACCTGGCTGACAGCAGATGCTGGCACGTGGGCAAGAGGAAGAGGGCAATTACCATGGCTCAGCTTGAGGAAATGGCTATAAGGGAAAGAAAAAAGTTCGAGATGTGGGGTTTGGCCAAATGTAGGGTGAAAGGCAATCTCTTCAGCTGAGTTATACTGAAAGAGAACGGGGGCACTGGGGAAAAGCTCCTTTAAGTTGGATGTGGAGAGGTAGAAATAATAAGAGGAAGCTAAGACTCATTCATGCCAAGCATCACAGAGTGAAAAAAGGTTCCTAGATTGGAAATAAATTCAGCTGAGAAATAAGCCCTGAAAGGAAGTGGAAAGAAGCCCCATCATTTGAAATACTCTAACAGCAGCAGACAAAGCACTCAAAAGTGCACTGCAGGGAGCAGTCTTTTTTGGCAGGGAGTAAGACTTGGATGACCTCATAGCTTCTTTCCATCTCTATTAGAATCACAGAATCCAAACTCTTTCTCAGAGCAGCAGCACAGCCGGCTCTGAAGGATTGCCCAGTTTTGGCACCATAGTCTTGCTTAGTACCACTCTGCACGTGCCAGCCCCTGCAGATTCCCAAAGCAAGAGTTAATAGCTCTGCTGACAAACTCTCTGTTTAGTGTGAAGCACCAACAAGCTGTGCAGAGTATTTTGGAGAGTTTTCATCACCAAAATGTCCTGAAATATTAAACATATTAAACAAAATTTGCGGTTTCATTTAAGGTAGTTGGACAGAAAGACATTGTTGCTGCATTTCGATACGGCTTTGCTGCACAGTGATTGCAGTCCTTGGTTAGTTATATCTGGCCCGTTCTTGTTCTCAAGTCAGATTTCAGTCCTACTTTTCTACAGTAAGCGTTTGATATAGAGAAGATGAAATCTGTTCAAAGTATTAAATTGTAATAAGAAAAGAAGTTTGGCACATACTGGGGGTGTAGCTGCATTCCCCATTAAATCCCAGTTGCCAGACTCTGAAACAGCTTTCTCAACTGTACAGCTCCAGTGAGGGGATTTTTTAAGAAAAAGTTCTTAGGAACCAGTGGAAAAAAGTTATGAAAAATATACTCTCCTATACTATTCTGTGTAAATATTACAGTTTCATTGTATATCATCCCTGGTTGTAGCTTTGCAACAGTGAAACGATTCTTAAACATCTTCTGTCTCCCCCCTCCACTGAGATATTTTGGTGGGGGCGAAACTCTGTGTCTGCCCTACATTCGGTCTCTCATTTATGTTTTCCCTCTCAGCTTGGCTGCCTGCAAACCACCAGAAGGTGCAAAAGTAGCTTTCACACCCAAGGGCAGCATGTTTTCTCCCATCCACTTGATTTTCAGGCTCTTAGCCCAGTCTGGCTCTAGTGGCATGTTCCCCTCTGCCTTTCCCAGCAAGACTAGAACACAGAAGAAAACAGCAGGAAGGCTCTGTACTCGCTTTCTAAGAGATTGTTTTCATTCCCAACAAAGAGCTCTGGAGCACTGCTGAGAAACAGGACTTGCCCTTCCTGGACCTGCACTGCCTGGGAGCAGGTTACGATTATTTGTGAATTTGGAGAGGGTTTGCTGTCATTGTCCTAGGGAGGCTGCAGGGAAACGTGTGCTTCTTTGCCAGCATCACCTGGGTAATTCAGAGGTGGTGTTCTTAAGGGTCTTCTGGGCCCTGTGCTCTGCATTTTTAGTTTGCCTACCAGAGCAGCCTTGGTAGTGATGCGGTTTGCTCAAGAGGCAAGCAAAGAAGTTTTCAATTTTGTCTGCATTTGGCAGTGGAAAAAGGGAAATCTCTTGGGGAAGAGCGGGAACAATTGAATTATTTTATGCTGAGGCACAATGAAACTTAATTTTAAAAATTATTGCCTGATGCCCATAATTTATTCACAGTACCTAGTCCCAGTAGAGTTAATGAGACTGTTAAGCACTTAAAATTAGAATGCGCATGAGAGTGGGTAACATCAGAAGCTCACATTTTACTTATTTTTTTTTGAAGTATCTTTGTGGCAAAATATTTTTTATTATTTTGAATTTGTTAGAGGTTTAACAATGTGTTCCCAAATGGATTGTGAGCTTAGCAGAAACTTTTTTAAAAGGGATTCAAGGTTGGCAAAATAAAGAGGGCCCTCACAGAAAACCTCCAGGAAATGCCATTTCTATGTTTAGTGCCGTGAAAACTTTGTAGGGAGGTGAGGCGGGAAGCACAGAGTGGGAGAGGTTTAACAGAGCTGGAAAGTGAGAAATTGCACCTTCTGTGGATCACCATGCGCTAGAAAATCAGGCAAGGTTAAATGAAATAGGTGGAGAAGGGAACTAGAAAAATACGCCAGTGATAATAAGAACAAGATGGGAAGCACAGATGCTGAAAGCAAAGAGGGGATTGTCAGATTTATGACTGTTGATTCATTTCCAGTAGTCATTCCATTGACTGTTGAATGTGTTGCGTTATTATTTGTGATTTTTGCTCAGCCTGGAGTTCAGCAACACTTCATGGAGGCATGTCTTAGTGACAGGAAGGGAGCAAAGGCCAGCAGTATCTCTGGGCAGCTGGACAGTTCTGACATACACTTTTCCTGCCCCGGAGGTTTTCTCTACTGTTATCCAAATAGAATTCTCTTTAAACCTATCTTAAATTACATAAAGTGCTTCCTGACCTTTGTTCCCCATCACTCTTAACAGTGCTTGTGGCTGAGGTTTTCTAAATTGTCTTTTTTTTTAAGATTTTCTCAATTTCACAAATGTTCATAAATAATAGGTAAGATAACTCTGTCTGTTAAAGGCGGTACCAAGTGGTTGAGATGATGACTATTTCTTCCAAGAGCAGCTACTTGTCTGCAAACACCTATAAAAGTTTGGAGATGTTTGGAAGAACTCAGTTAAGGCATTTTCTATTTCTAGACTAATATGAATTTTACAGAGCAAAGATACGTATACGAAGGCAGAAATATATAGGCATTAGTAGCAACTGCCTTTTGCAATATTTGATTTCATTTTGATATACAGAGTTATTTTTAAAACCTTTACTGAATACTCCTGAATACTTACGATTTGGCTGCCATTTGTGTGATTGTGTGCCATTTTGTTGCCATTTGCTGCCACAAGCATGGCTGATGTAGACATACCTTTTATAGAGCAGCATTAATTTAGCCTTGCACACACACATTCTAGAGAAACTCCCATGGCCTGGCTTTCTGCTGCCCTGTGTCAGTGTCCCTGGATGAACAAATGGATGCTGTAGGTTCTCTGCTTTTGCCATGAATCCAGTGGTGGCTCTACTGCTCCTCAGCTGGTGGGAGGCTCAGCAGGAAAAGTAGAAAACACAGACATGTGTTACACCTGTAACACAACAGTGTAAACAAGGGCAGGATAACATTAAAGGTAGCACACAGAGGAGGTGATTAGTGCTTCAAGCTCTGTCTGGGAGTTTAGTGGCAGTTGAGCAAGTGTTGAGAGGTGGTTCCTGTTATACATCTTGTAGGGCGGGCTGCAGCTGCCTAACTGTGCCTCCTCCAGGCAGTACCCCTTGTAGGGCACTTAACATCCTTTTCCTCTCAACACAACTCGGAAAAAAGTCTGAAATTCCTGGGTGTTTGGGTTGTATCTTTCTGTTAGTGAGAGGAGCCGTCCACACTGATGTGCAGTATCTCAGGGCTTAGCCCTGCCCCATTCATCAAGGTTGAGAGACTTCCCAGAACTGCAGATAAAACACTATCCACTATTCCTGCCTTGACCTCAACAGTCTCAGCTTTTATAGAAGACTCTCGGAGCAAAGAGACAGGGAAAGAAAAAAAAAAAAGAGGAGAAAGGTCTTTTTCCATCTCCTTTATGCTTAGGGTCTGAACTTGCCAAAGCTTTGTTCCTCTCCAAAGAGACCTCTAGCTGAGGTCTCTCCGTGCCTCATCCCTCCTTTCCCAAACTGAGCGCTGCTGCACTCTGTCTATAAAAAGACAAAACAGTCCAAAAAAGATCTCTTGTGACTGCTCCTAATAGACTCAAGTTTTATGCTCAGCCTAACGGGATCCAGCCATCTCCACTCATCTGCTCCTGTCTGTTTTCTTACCTTTTGACATTTCACCTTGCCTTTTACATGGCTGGCTTTTAGGCATCTTGTATTGTGGGGTTTTGTCTTTCTGATACCTGGAGCTGAGGGGAGGAAAGGAGTAAGAACAGCTCTTTGGACACAAGTCCAGATTTAGCTTGGTTAAGTGGATTATGGATAATGTTCAGGAGTGGAAAGTTGAAGGTTTTCATGGTTGTAAGCTACTTACTTAGGATACACGAATAACTAGATGTTACCACATTTTCTTTGTCATGTACTGACTGAGATCACCAGCTAATTTGGAACTTGGAAGTCTCTTTCACTCTAACCTGCTGAGTAGTTTTCTAAGGTTAAATGAGGAATTTCTGTCCAGACCATTATACCACTGAAGGAGAAATGACATTCCAGTTCACTTAGTGGGGAAATACGTTATCTAAAAAAAGAAGAGAGACAACCAGAAAGTTATACTCTGGGAACGGATCTGATCTCAGCAGTAATAACATTTTTCATTAAATGATATTTTTTAAATATTAAAATGTTTATCAGCCACTGTCCATTGAAAATAATTAAAAGATTGCAAATGCAGATTTGAAGCTGAGGCCAGGTTATGAGTTATTTTGATATGATTTTGATTTTAGGTGTTAGCTACTTGTGGAATGTGGTTGCTCACTCAGCTCAGATGCTTTTTATGTCTGTGCCCTGGCTTTTATGGTGTTCTTGTGGGAAATCAGTATTTTAGATCCCTCTTGTTGTGAATAAATTTGTGCATGGAATTCCATTTACAGAAGTCTATCAAAAACAAATAAAAGGCACCAACTACATTTGAAGAATTTATTATTTAAGAAAATGTTCATACACATCTTTTTTCATTATTTTCCCATCCTTAAGTTTTGGCCAGTATTAATTACTGGATCTGATTATGTTCTAGATAACAGGATATAAGCTTCATCTCGTCCAAAACTAACATTAAACACTGCAACCATTAACAATTTCTTTTAGAAATAAATGTTAATGAAAAGCAAATAAACACAACCATGTATTATACGTATTATTTTACAGAGTTCGTTTAGTCGAAAGAGGATCTCCACATAGTTTGCCTCTCATGGAGTCTGGAAAAGTAAGTACTGAAAGAAGATTTAAGTGTAACTTTTATGGTCAATATTTTCAGTTAATATCCATTTCTGTTCATTTTTACATGAACCTAGTGCTGGGGAAGGTGCTATCAGCTGTGCAGATTGATGTCCTTCCTTTACTGTTGAGGTTACAGCATGGTGGCAGTAACTGATGCATTACTGCTCTCTCAGAATCTGTGCCTTGCTCTTTTATGCAGAAATCAATTCCTTCTTTTATGCAAAAAGAAGGTATTTCATCCCCTGCGTGTCATTCCTGAAGCAGCTGACAAATGCACTGCTGGTGCTGGCAGTTCCATCGATGTAGAACCCGCCTCCAGTGAGAGCTGGTCTGAGATGACCAACGCTGTGCTCACGGGTCACTGATCCCCTGCAGAGGGACTCTTCCTGCTGGGACATGGCTGTGGGGACAGTGTGAGGACACAGGAGCAGGTTCTGATGCTGTGGATGCTTATCTAAACTTTCTGTCTATAGCTTTGCAGACATCCATGGTCAGAGGATGCTGCCTTTTTATTTTAGGGTTCAACATCCACCTCTGTAGTTGTTGAATGTCCGTTACATGAAGTATTTGGCAGATCATCATTCTGGGAGATTGCATGGTGCCTCTGGCTTTCTCCTTGTTTCAGGCCAAAGTTTCATTGGGGTTTTTCCTATCCTACTATGTATTCTCATAAAGACAGAGGCCATTTGTTCTGGTTTTTCTTATGCAGATGAACATTTGATTTCTGAGGAGGTTTATTGATGGAACAGCTTTCACAAAGAGAAGCAGTTTTGTCACATTTCCCAAATACCTCAGAATTTATCATGTCTATGGACTATTTAATTTTTTTACTCTATAAAGCTACCTTAACCTTTTAAGGATTTCTTGTCGGTTCTAATGAAGGTTCTTTGGGGACAAAGCCTCAGCATACAATTGCATAAGGTGGTATTTGCTTTCTTACTGCCTCCTGTCTTCTTTCAATAGATCCTACCAGGAGTACGTATCATTATTGCTAATCCAGAAACAAAGGGACCCTTAGGAGATTCTCATCTTGGTGAGGTGAGTCATGAGCACCTGAACTTTGTATGCTCTGAACTAAATTGCAGAGACAAATCTATTGTTGTGCATGTTAATGATTTCCTATGATACATCTTATCAAATGCACAGTTAAGAAAATAGTGAATTCTACTGATCTTTATAAAGTGTGGATCATGACACTTGTGTCATTATTAAAATTGTTAGTAAATTCTTGCTAAATACCAATAGCTCAAGTTAAAAAAATGAAAAAAAAATGCTTTTGCTAACTATTTTATACTTGGTGCTTCACTAATTCTGATGGAAGCTTACATGAAAAGTAAGTTTATAGATTAGCTCAATTTCAGCTAGATTGTTTTCTTGTGCTGTTCTTTATAATCATTGTGCTTCATTGCACTGAAGTACTCTCATTAGCTGAGTTAAGCAAGGCTGTATGTTTTTCAAATTTATTTTATGTTTCTAGGGTGATGAAAAAATTATGTTGTTTTCAAGCAGTTAAAAATCTAGTTAACAAAATGAAGAACATGTTTGATCATAATTAAAGCCACAATCTAATTTGTGAGTTTCTGTAAGAGTTCATTAATTTGAAATTGTAAAAATTTCCATGATGCTTCGAGTTCGATGGAATGAATCCTTCTCCATAGGTGAAGGTCCCTGGCCTCATTCTTTAAAATAATCTGTCTGTCTGCTGTTTATGGAGGATGCAGTGCTGGGGTAAATACACTGAACCAGGAGTGGGGAACTTGGCATGGCTCAGATCTGCCCTGCAGCTTCAACAAAAGTATATTGGGGTCTCTGTGCCTTGAACCGGGTCAGTTATGGGTTCAGAAACAGATTTAAAAGACATTTTTAGTATTATCTAGCTATGACTAAAAATATTTGTATCAAGAATTTTCAATAATGCTTCATTCTCGAAAGCTACTTTAATTAATACCAGTATAATTGCTTTTAACTTAGATATGGGTTCACAGCACTCACAATGCCAGTGGGTATTTTACCATCTATGGAGACGAATCTTTGCAATCAGATCATTTTAATTCAAGACTCAGCTTTGGAGACACACAGACTATTTGGGCAAGAACTGGTTACCTGGGGTTCCTGAGAAGAACAGAACTCACAGACGCAAATGGAGGTAAGAGGTTTCTCCTCATCTAGTGCAAATATTTTGGATTATTTAGAGGGTGACACTGCGTCTCTGGCCCTGCGATACCTAACATGCTCCATCCGTGAAACCTGTGAAACTGCAAAAAAGCCTTACTTAAAATAATCAGAAAATAAATCAGAGGGCAAGATTTCCCTGCTGAAAGTTGCTTTTCGTTTGCTGGACCTCGGGTGCTATAAATCCCCTCCACCAGTGACCTTTTGGCACTGTTAATGTGCCCAGTGCTTCAGCTTGAAAAATGTGAAATGCAGCTGAAACTAACATCATTTGCTCTGGCAGTAAGTTGTGTCCCCAGGAATGTATTTGTGCAGGTGGAAAAAGCCTGGTGCGAGTCTGAGCCCTGTCCCTCCTGTGACCACCACCTCCTCTGTTATAAACCTGTTCACAGGAGCTGTCCATTCCTCAGATTTTCCTGTCTTTAACCCCCCAGGGCTGGTTACTGAAACGTAACAACAAGCAGTAGCCTGCAAGAGAAGCTACAGGGTGTTTGGGTTTCTGTCAGGAAAGTACAGGATTCCCTTACTTGTTTTAATGAAATTCCTTGTCTCATGTACACAGATAAGTGAACCAGTGCTGCCAGGCGCATGAAGTCTGTGCTTGGGAAAATGTTTTTTTCTGTGGTTTTTGCAGAGCCCAGTGCCACAAGCAGCAGTGGCTGAGCTAGCCAGGGAAGGCTGTTGGCCAAGTTGGGTTTCCAGCAACACTGTGAGCACCTCCAGGGGCGACCCCAGGGCCATTAGAATAGCTACTATTTAGCCAAAGAAAAATTCATCAAATCTGGAAACATTTTAGTAATCCCTGTGGATTAGGCCTGCTGCCTAATGTTGGCACCTTCTGAAGAGATTTGCTTTGGGTTGCACAGGATTTTTTCATTTCATAATGATAGCCCAACTTTGAGAAAATTCAGGATTCTCTGAGGATATTGCAACTTAAGCATTCAAACAGCTTAAGTATTCTCCTAACAAAGAGTTCCTCCTTTCTCCCCCTACTTTTAGCTCCCAATGCAGAAAGTTCTCAGCCCTTTATTAGGTAGAGCTCATATTGTCATTACAATACCACCACACACCTATCCAAATTCATGCAAAAAGAGTCAGTTATTTGCTATTAGCAAATATTTTTTATGACTAGCATGTAATTGTTTATTTTCAGCCTAGTATATTTTAAAAAGTGTAACTTCAGCCTCATTTATTTCTTTACTAGGTAAAAAATACGGGCTGGAAAAGTGTTATGCTTAATTTACCTGAATGAGCAATTTGCTATCTAGCTATAGCACATGTTTTTAGTTAATTGATAATCACCTTTGTATTACACCAAAAGCATCTGTAGTGACCATCTCAAAGCAATTGGAGGAACATCAGCCGCACTGTTAGGATCAAATCTGTTCTTTCTCTTCAAAAAAACAGAGAGAAACAAGGAACCTATTGTCTAGTCAGAGTACCTTAAAAAAAATGAATCTGTTCTGCATCCACCTGGGAGAAAACCAGGAATTTATGCTGCTGTCTTTGGATAAAGATTTCTGCCTTTGTCTTTTTCAAATGGGAATAGTGTTTCTGCTTTCCTTTCTTCTGTCTTTTTGCTCTGCATCGCACTTCAGTAATGGAAAATGCTCATTAGTTCGGAAATCACTTCAGGGTTTCAGAAATTTGAGGATAACTTTCATTGTACTTATTTTACTTAATTCTTAATGTGAAAATTTTCATAATTAAATGTACTAGAGAATAGAACCTTTCTTCTTTTTTTTTTCCCCTCACCGCCAGAACGCCATGATGCGCTTTATGTGGTGGGTGCATTAGATGAAGCCATGGAACTGCGAGGGATGAGGTACCATCCGATCGATATTGAAACCTCTGTAATTAGAGCACACAAGAGCATCACAGAATGGTAAGGATTATGTAACACCAGGGCCCTTATAAAAAGCTGAAATATCTACAGTGTCTGGGTTTTTTCCTTGTATATTGCAATTGATCCCGGAAATAGCCTGTCAGGATGGTCACAGGATTTATAACCCAGCTGCCAATGTGTCCTTAGGATGAAACTTTTCACAAACAGATTTAATCAGAAGGGACTGATTTCTGATAAGTTCATTGTTCATTCAGTATGTTTCTTTTTTTTGTTTTTTGAAGGAGTAAGCAAGCAAACATTTCAAATAAATGAACACACTAATAAATTTTATTAGTGAACACACTGTTATTTTTTGAATTGATTATTAATAAATGAAGCAGTGATCAAATCAAGGTCACAATGGAAATTGAAGCAGTAAATCAATGAGTTAATAATGATGTTGTCTTAATCAATGTATCATCCTCAGATATACACAGCAGGTAATCATTTCTTGAGGCCAATGAGCTCAAATTGCTTTTCATTATTCTTGCATCAGAAGACTCAGCCAGAAGTAGTTGTTTTGTTTTGATACAACCTCTGCTCAGCTATTCACCTTTCAACCGAAATGAATCTGTCGCCATAGCCAGAGCAATTTAGTGCATTTTTCTTTTTAATCCTGGCTGCAGAGGTGTGGCCTGGAGCAGAAAGCTTAATAATGAATGAAGCACAGCAGCTGAACTGGTTTCTTTAGTAAAAGACTTTGCTTTTTTCTTAAATATCAGTTAAAATGAATGCATTTAGTTGCTTGGCTGACTGTAACTGAGGTTTTGCCTTTTTGCCTCCTCCAAGAGCATCATCACTGCTGTTATGGTCTTGTGCCAGACAGGCACTACACAGGGAGCTGGGTTCTGGGCCTTCATATAGACCAGTGTGAACACTTCAGGAATGTCATGAAATTCCCCTTGAAAATGTGTTAGATCAGTACCAGCAGTTTTCAGACAAAGCTGTTTAAGGACTGCTCTGTTATAAGATGGCCAGATTCATAAATCGATGTGTTCAGCAGTACCTGTTAGTGAGAGGTTTGTGTCCCCTCAAATTATGAGTTCACAGGCAGTGAATAAAGTAGCCATATCACACTGCGGAAATGGGTTTCAGTACCAAAAAATGCTTAAATCATGTTGCTGCTTTCAAGACTGCTGAGAGCACTTTGAGGATCCTTTTTGTTCCACAACCATGGAGATCCTGAGTGAGAAAGGGGGCAGCTGAAAAAGGGTTGGGAGTAAGCTGGAACAACCAGAGAAAAAGGCCACTGAATTTCTGCAAGAAGGTAGAAGTATATGCAGATAATTCTCAGTGCTTTCACTCTTCCCAGTAGTTGGGTGAGAGTGTACAAGGCACAGGAGTGAGAATTCAGAAAACACTCTGTACTGTTGCTACCCTTTGCCCAAGGGCCAATATTTAAGGCCAATATTTCAAGGTTGTTTCTTCCTCAAAAAGAGAGATTGCTGATGAATTAGATGTGTCTTGAATGTGGTCCCTGCAGAAGAGGGACACACAGTTAGTCAGAGTGACAATGTCTGGTTTGCTCACAGTTCCCAGCCTCTTCCTAACCAATGCTCTGCCAATAATAACCATCATGGAGTTTTCATCCTTGTCCTGACTGTCCTTGACTTCTTTCATGTAACTTCTCTCTCAGCTTCTCTTAGAGACCCTCCTTTTGTCTTTGTGAAACACCCCTTGACAAAATAATAGCCAGCTAACTCTTTTTTTTTATTATTTATAATTTGTATATCCCTTTCTGTGGACAGGGGCATGGGTCTCTTTTCTTGTTTCGGTTACAATGCCCCATTAAGGATTTAACTACATCGATTCCTGTTGCACACAGAAGGTGCTGGGCATGTCCAGTTGATAGATTGTAAAAACAGCCTCCGAGAAACGCAGCTCATTTTGTAACACTGGACACCACTGAGGGACTTGGGGATTTGTTGACTGACGTGATCCTGCTGGGCAGCTTCTGTCACTGAGGATCAGATCTGAAAGGTCATTTAGAATTATTCTTGTCTCTTAAGAAATTTTAGCACAAAATCAACAACCTCTGACTCTGGACATCCTTTGTTTCAATACGTAAAAAGCGAAAGAGTAGCATAGGCTGGTTTTATTGTGATGTAAACCTTCACTGGGTTTTTGAACATTTTTTTGAACAACATTTTTAAAGTGTTTATAATACCACAAAATATGTGGAAAAATAAGGTATGTGTTTTAATTAAAGCACATGGTTGATTAATTTAAATGTCAAAGTCTCAAAGGAGGAACAGAACAGAGC
Organism: Platysteira castanea; assembly: GCA_013397175.1. Classification (NCBI taxonomy): domain Eukaryota; kingdom Metazoa; phylum Chordata; class Aves; order Passeriformes; genus Platysteira; species Platysteira castanea. The sequence continues at coordinate 589,534 of VYXC01006692.1, read as the reverse complement.
TTCCTGGAATTTGCTTAGAAGTGGTTTATACACAAAGCTACACAATATTTGGAGAAGAAAACAATTAGGAACTTCTTTCCCTGGAGGTGTTTTGACAACTTCCTTGTTTTTCCTGTAGCATTTGGTGACATGGAAGCAGCAGGAGGGGCCATTCCCAGCTCGCTGCATTGACTGTTTTGCATCTATTGGGTGTGACTTGATTATTGTGACTCAATTATTTCTTAAGGAAAGGGCAGCCTTCCTGGTCCCTAGTTTTTTGGTTTGAGTTTTTTTATTCATCAGAGCTGGAAAGTTGATGCATGCATAAGAGATAAACACTGGCTAAAGTATCTTCATCTCAACTAGTGGGAATATAAAGACCAATATTTCCTTTTACTTCCAATGGTCACCAGTGAGTTAGAACCATGACATATGAAATGAGTTGTAAATTAAATTGAAGCCTCTTGAGAGTGTCACTGATTTTATGACTTAATAGAATATATGTGAAAGTTTTGGGATTCAGTGTTCTGAATTCAGACAAACTAATTTATTTTAAGCCATGTTTTAGGGACCTGCTCCTGAATCTTGCTATTAATTGATTTCCCAAGTAACAAACTAACAGTAGTTTCCAGGAATGGTTTCAAATGCTAACTTACATTTCAATGAAACCTACCCAGGTTTTGTTTTGTTAAAATATATATAATACTAATTTAGATGTTTGCCCAGCAATCGATAAAAATTCCATGACCTCTCTGGAGATAGTGACCCGTGCAGACTGATACTTCACTTTTTTAATATTCAGCATCAATCAGAACTTACTAGAATGTCTGTGAAAACATAATTACAAGTGGAAATTCATTTTACAGCAGTACTAAGTCAAAAGGGGCCTTCTCAGCCTTGCTTTGGCTGCTCATTAGTTTTCCAGATCAATAAGCACATAAGATTTCAATCAAATAGTACTTTGGCAGGATCTGAATTTTTTTTTTTTTTTAAGAGTAAGTACTTTTCTTCTAAAATCCATTCTGTCAAGCATCGATGTAGAGCACATTTTCATAGCTAACTTTTGGGCAAAGTAAGATATGTTTCCACAGTACATGGATTTTCAGAGCTGTCTTAGTAGGCTAAAACAGTGCACTTCTGTCTCAATCAAGCATTGACCTTAGGGTAAGAAGCTCTTTTTGAAGATGGCTTATGTACATAATATATTCTGACTTTCAGATGCTTATGCTCAAGACAGTTCTGGGAAGTTATCCCCTGATTTTATGAGGTAAAGGCGAGTAAAGTACAGGGCTTGATGTATGGCTTGCATGTGTAGAATATGATTATTTATTCTGTGGAATAAGTTAGAGGAAGAAGTTTGTTAAACACCTGCAAGGAAGAATGAGATTGCTCTTCGTGAGTCAGCTGTGCTGAGCTCCCATGAGATGCAAGAGTCTTTGGAGACGCTGGAGATGTGAGGAGGAGGATGGAGGGAAGCTGTAAAACTACTCTGGATGAAAGCATACACCAGACTTTGATACCCTCCCAGCCTCCATATTTGGAAGGATAAATGCATTATCCTTACCCAGAAACGGTCCCAGGCAGCAGAACCCAAAATTTACCTGCTTTGGCTCGAGGGCTTAACCAAAACTTTGGTGTCACAAAGTTCTTTAAGCAAAGAGGAGATACTGGGGATAATGGCGTTCCCTTGGCCGTCTCAACTGTTAATCAGGAATGTTAAAACTCCTGTCCCCTTAAACCCAACAGAAATAAAACAGCCAAAATAAAACAGATGGAGGCACAGCCTTACTTCTGTGGAAACCAATTGGTCCAGAAGAATTGCAGCTTTTTTGTGCTGAGCTCTGCCCTGCCTGGGCAGCCAGCCCATTCCCGAAGGCGCACAGCCGTGTTTGCTGAGCAGGCGCAGGGAGGATGCCCCCTCCCCAGGCACCCCTGTGTGCCTGCACTGTGCCATGTGCCTTCCCAGGGCTCCATACCCCTTCACTAGCAGGGGTTATCCCACATATCTTTCAGCTCAGCCTATGCCCCTGCTGTTCTTCTCAGTGCCTCCTCTCTTAACCTCCTTGGGTTTCTGGGCTGCTCTTCAAAAAACCCCGGAGAAGATGCCTCCACACACACACATCACTCCATGTACACAGCAGAGCCGTGGCAGTTCCCTGGCTTCAGAGGGAACCACATGCTGTCTTACTACCTCCTTACACAACAGGCAAGTTTCTGTAAAGTTCAGCCTAGTGCTTAAAATTGCAGCAGTATTAAAGACAGAGCTCATGGGGCTGTTCTGCCCTTGCCTGCAGTGTTCTCTCTCTTGCTGTTCACACGTGCTGAGAACAGTGAACAAGCCCAAGGAGCTCCAACAAAAGGTAATCAAGGTGCAAGAAAAAGGATAAAAAATGAAATGGGTAAAAAAACCCCACCACTAATATTATTTTTTCTTTTGTTCCAGTGCGGTGTTTACCTGGACAAATTTATTGGTCGTTGTAGTTGAGCTGGATGGATCTGAGCAAGAAGCTTTGGACCTTGTTCCTTTGGTCACCAACGTGGTCCTGGAGGAACACTATCTGATTGTAGGGGTGGTGGTGGTTGTGGACATTGGTGTAATTCCTATCAACTCCCGTGGAGAGAAACAACGTATGCACCTACGAGATGGATTTTTGGCAGACCAGCTAGATCCCATCTATGTGGCCTACAACATGTAGTCTTGTACCTTAAAGCTTCCATGGACTTTACTATAGATGTATAAAATTTTTTTGTGTCCACTAAAAAAGTGTGCAGATAAGATGCTGACACTCATCAGAATGGAACTGTTTCTATTATGACTTTTCAAAGCAGTCACGATTGGCAGGAAATAAAATGTGAAATGTTTTCTTTTACCACTAAATTTTAGAAGAGAAGGACTATGGGGTAAGCCCTTCAGTGTGTTGGAAAAGCCCATTTTAACCTTTTTTTTTTTGCTTATTGGACAATACTGCTTTTTGAGTAAATGTGGCTTTGTATTTTACCTTAAGTAAGCTGAAGTAGATTTTTTTTTTATTCTGCCCTCCAAATGGATTCTTTTAAAACAATTTGCATACTAATACAAATAATTGTTTCCTTCATTTGTTTTAATATATCATAAAAAGCTGATGATTACAGATCCATCACTAACTTAAGCCATTTTAGATCCCACATCTTAGGAAACTATGTAGTGGTACGAGGAGAAAACCCAAAGTAGCACCTTTCAATTAGAAATCTTGCAGCTTTCTGTCAGAGATGCTGAAAGCCCAAAGGCCAAAGAGCCTTTGCTGTTAGTGTTAGAATGGAAGAAATTTATAAATAAGGTGTATTTCGGCAATGAGCTTGCAAATATCTTTGTACTAAACTAAAAAGATAAAATAAGTTAACTACTTCTTCTGTAATTATGTACAAAATGTTTAATTTATTTTGATCTCTTTAGAAGTATAAAAGAGAAGAAACATTCAAGAATATTAAACTCTTGAAATGTTTGCTAATATAAAAACAAAGTGTTGTATTATCTTGAGTGGATAGTATCACATCAAATATATATATATGAAATATAAATTCACTAATGACAAAAGATTTTAAAGTTTAAAATGCAGTACTTGTCACTTGCATGGTGTCTCCCACTGTAGATAATCAAATGTTACTCACAAATTTTTTGGAAAAAGAAAAAAAAGCAATCCTGGATTGCTAAGTATCCCTGTCAAAAAGAATCCTCTAGATACCAGCAAGTGGAATTATTGCTGCCTTTAAGGCAGTGAATGAATTTAAGACTAAAAATGCACTACAATAATTTTCTTTTCTTTGCCATGGAGGCAACAATAAATATTCGTGCTGGCATGTGCATACACTTGTTAGACTTAGAAAAGGCAGGTTGAGGAATAGCACTGTTGTCTAGCTGCAGAACTTTGTTGCACAATTTTTTTCATTGTTTTAGTTGGTGTTTTTACTGCTATAAGGAAAAGTTTTGGGGTTTTTTGCACAGAGTTATCAATTTGCCTCTCAGCTAGGACATGTAGCTCAGTGGCCAACGCATCCAGTTTACATTTACAGGGAACGATTGTTTCGATGGTCTTTAATTTATTCCTTAACGGAGAGGAGCGTACAGTCACTACCACCCTTTGGCACGGATCGTGCATCTGCTAACTAGTCCCTAAACGCATTGAAACATCAGAGGAACCCATCTGCCTGGTTAAGGAACGGAGGAGTCCCGTGGTCTCCAGCCTGAGGCCATCACGGGAGAAGAGTAGGAAAACATGCATCACAGCTGCCTTCATTTTACTACCTTTGGAGAAAAGAGGGGTTTGATTCCCCAGTTCTGTTGTCTTCCCTGCCCCCCGTGCCCCCTTTTTTAAAACCTTCCCCTTCCTTCATGTGGTTGTAACTGAAATGACCTGTTTGTGATCAAGAGTGGGATTTACCAGCTGCAGTCCAAGAATGCTTTTCTTATTTGTCCCAAATGACGTTCATGTGCTCGCTCTCATTACCGGATATGCATGACTAAGATTGTTGCAGGGCAAATGTTATCATGTTTATATCACGTATAAGGGAGTCTCAATGCTGGGTGTTAAAAATCTTTTTAAAAGGTAGGGACGTTTTAGTCTGCATGTACAGTACAGAGCATCTCGCCACGTCAGACGCGTTTTCTTTCAGACCATCTTTTCCGCCCTCACTGTCCTGTGAATAGCCCTATTCATGCTCTGCAGACCAATCCCATACTTTGTCAAATTCATTTTCTGCTCCCTAAAAAGAATAAAATCTGTTCTTAATGGCAAGTTGTTGTAAGGTTTCAGACAAGATGTTGATTGATTACAAACATAATTGCAGTGTGTGAACTAACTTGTGAAGTCCTGCTATCACTGATCTCAGTACTGCAAAACAAATCTCGCTGTCGTTCAAAGCATCACTTTAACCTTCACGAAGTCAACTTTGCATTTGTAGAGAATAAAAGAACTGCAATGCAGTTGTGAAACGCAGTTAATAACAGCTCTCTTCTGCAACCTGTCATCTGTGGTTGTTAAATCCTGAGTTAAGAGAAATGATAAACTGAGTTTCTGGTTTTGTTGTGCAAGCAAAAGGAAGGAAACATTTAAGCACCATCAGACTGAGCAATAAAGAAGGATTGTTCTGTATTAGAAACTGTACTGTAGATAAACCATTCATGAGAATGTATAAAATGTTTGTCTTGTGACCTTGTGCTTTTGGAGTCAGACAAAACCATGTAATCAACTCGATGCACATGCACAAAAAGAGAGGGTACACAATGAACATTTAAACACAAAACTAATCAAACAGGAGCAGATTCCTCATGGTGCTTGTTTATTATATATATTTAATCCTGCTTGACACTTTACCCAAGGGAAGACTGTCCCTTTTATCAGTTGAATGTTAGCAGCGTTATTTCATAGAGTGTGGTGACTGGTTAGAGAAATTCATGTAACTCAGCCAATCACAGATTCAAACAAAAATTTTTATGTGCAAAGGACAGCAACCTTCTTGTATGTTAAACCACCAGTACGCTTTGTACATCTGTGATAACGCCTGTTTTATATTCAAATGAACAAATAAAAGCTTTTATTTTTGTTGCTCTGAAAATATCAGTTTCTTAATTAGTCATCTAAAATGGAGCTCCCGAGAGCTGCGGATGCTCAGTGGAGGAACATGGAGAGCTATACTGTAATTTTATTTTGTTTACCTCTCTTGTTGCATAATTTATTAGTACAAATCATTATACTTTTAACAATGTTTAAATACTGGTGTGGGCATTTATTGCTGAAAGACTTTCATATGGCAACAAATGTTTTTTGTGAAATGTTTTTTTAATTCTTTTTAATATATTCAAATATACTGTTCACATTTTTGCTGAAAGTGTAAAGATTATTGTAAGCTTGGTAACATTTTGTGAGAAGCAATAACAAGCATTAGTACTGTAAAACTCCTCAGATTTGTCACTTATCACTTTTGTTGCAAGGTCTTGCTACTGACATGCTGCTAATCAGTCACCTCAGGAAGTTACTGGTCCAGGTGCTACAGCTCTGATGGAGCTTTCTGCCAGTGGAAGCCTATGGGTTGCTGCTTGGTCACACACATGTGGGGCTAGAACCTCCCTATTGATTCAGTAAGCTTGGGTGGCCAGATGATCCCTCCTGGAGATGTGACCTGCCCGTTTCCATTGGCTTTTTCCAGAAAGACCTTGATTTCAGAGCTGGCTCCCAGCTGCTGAGTAGCAGCATCTCCGGAGAAGAGGTTTGGCCTCAGGTCTCATTTTCCAAATATGATTTCGAGGGGTGAAATTCTGAGTCCTCATGTCTTTGGAAGCCTGTCTGAGAAATTCAGAGTATAAAATCCTGTCTCTGACGACCCAGATTCAGGTTGCTCGTCACAAGAGGTAGGTGCAGTTTTGTGGAACCACAATTTCCCTGAGCAGAGAGAGAGATCCAAAAATTCTGGGAATGAGAAGGCAAGTTAGAGATGGCAGAAGGAAGAGGACGGCAGAACAGCAAGTAGTTCCTGATTCAATTTTACAAATTGTTTCATTAAAGAAAAAAGGGGGTTGATTTTTATGTTAATGGGATTAGGGTTTTTTAAAGGCCAAGATATTTCATATTTCACAATTAATTTTGGCAAAAGGTAGCTATAACACTGCAAAGCTGGTGGGAAATCTCAACAAAAAAACTCTGTAGGATTAGAAGAATTATGCACAATAAGAACAGCATAATTTATTCATTATCAGGATACTAAGAATGTAAGAATTAGAAAAAAGGTTTGATAAAAGCCCATACAGCTTTCCCTTTCTGAATTTCAACACAAAGATTTGCTTTATGCAATGTTATTTTTGAGGGAGGGAGGGAGAGGCATGCACAGAGATCAACAGCAAATTCTCAGCAGCCACCTTGTGAGCAAAACTGAGTCTGGAGGAGCTTTGAGCTTTCTCCAGCACAACTTGTCACAGTCACCTGCTGTGCCACAGAACTCTCTGCACCCCGGAGAGGCAAATCCATCTGTGGGGCTTGCCTGGGCACCCTCGTGGTTTGAGGGGGCTGGGCTGGGCTCTGGCTGGATGGGCAGTGGGGGAGAGGTAGAGCCTACAACAGTCATCCCAAGGAGGATGGGCCCCACTGTCCCCAGGGTAAGACCCAACCCTGATTTTAAATTTTTTGTTGCTTTGTTTTATTGGAAGAAATTTTTGCTTTAAAACTGAGATTTGAAAAGGAAAATGAGAAAACATAACCAGGTTTTACATGGTGAAAGTAGAAATCAATCATTTTTTGGGGGGATAAAATATAAAATAATATATTGGTAATTTTTTTGTAAGCATAAACATATGGGGTTTTTTTACATCTGGAGTGCTCCATTTGGTGGCCGATAGGCCCAAAACTCACTCACCTTACCATGATTTAGGGTTCTCCTTTTCATGTTTTTTCTCGTCTCTTGAGGGGTATCACCTTAAAGCTAGTACAAAAACCATCTAAGATTTGCCTCATTTGTGCTGCACCTGGCTGAGATCAGCACCTCTGAAACAGCAGCTCCCCCTTTCTTACACAGCAGACCAGGATAAGGCCATCTCTGCACCTTCTGGCATCATCCTGAAACTGGGAATTGCGTGGCATTTCAGATTCCCTCAGGTTCACTAAGCAGGTCGTGCTGCATCATGCCAGACAAAGTCAGCGCTCTTTACTTTTCTCTGGTCTGCACAAACAAGATCTCTCCAAAGCCAAGGCACTGTTGTACATTCTCTATGATCCACAGTCTTTTTCCTTGGGACCCCACAACACATCTAATAATAATTTTTTTAAATGATTGCAAAGTATTCTATAGCAATGGCTACAGATATGGGTGGATCCTAAAGGCACAAAGCTGATCTTGTTTTAATTTTGTGCTTTGGGAGATTGATACTCATAGGCATGTAGAGAGTGGCTGGAGGAAGGGACGAAGTTGATGGAATCTCCACAGGGAGTGGCTTCCAAGTGTGACTGGCAGCACATGGGAAAGGTTTGGAGATGCCAGGAGAGGCACCAAGAGAAGAGCTGTACTGAGTTACACCAGTGGAGGAAGCCATAAATGAAGGGCAGTTTTAGGAAGAGCATTTGGTGTAGAAGGGGAGGCCAGGAAAGAGAAGATTGTGCATATGGAAGTAAAGATCAAGCAGTTGAGACTATCTAACCCTAAAAATTGGGTGGCACCAGGCACACAATTTTTTAATTTTCTCACCTAGGGGAATGCATTTCAATTGGAAGCTCCAGATGCTGGGACACACCTCGTTGCTCTCAGCCTCTGGTTCAGACTGGAGGCTTGGGTGAATTAGCCCTGCTGAATTGAGCCAAGGGCTCTGCAGTAAGACTAGAGAGAGGAGGTGTATGGCGGTAGAAGGACAGACATTTCAAGGCAAGGACAGAGTTTACTCCAACCCCAGTGGTTTGGGAAACTAAAAAACAACCAGGTCTGTGTCAGGTAAGTGGCAGGACTGAAGAAGAGAAACCCTGGGAGAAGATAAGAGTAGGAAAAGCAGCTGCTGGCAAGAAGAAAATAATGTTTCCACGAAGCCAGGTGGGGATGGGGAGTATGGCACACACAGTATGCACAGAGCAGCAGGAGACGAGAATTTGAGCCAACAACTGCCCAAAGGAAGTTAGTGGCTGAGGAAGTACAAAGGAATTAAACTTTCCATGGCAGCCACACATGCTCATTAGCATTTCTAGGATGCCTCTCCCAAACATTTGGGTTTGGATGCTTTCCTAAAATCCACTGGAGGATTTTTTTTGCATACCCCCCCTCTCTCCTAACCACACGTAGCTGTGAGCTGGGCTGGGGCTGCACCCTCATGTGCCTTTGCAGGGTCCCTGCATAGCTCAGTCCGGGCTGACCGCTGCAGAGGCAGGGATGGACTTGCACAGCCTGAAAATGCCTCTGGCTGCTGGCGCAGACACTGGGCATCCACCATGGAAACCCACAGCCCACCCCACCAGTCCAGGGTGTAGGGCTACAAAAAATGAATGGGAATGTTTGAGTTCTTCTCTCATGGATCTTCAGTTAGCAAAGAGAAAGAAGAAGTGTGGTCTCAGCTATAATTATTTCTTTTCCTTCAAAGGAGAGAAGTATTTTTTCATTTTGGAGCAAAGCCTTTTTATAGTGCAAGAGGCTTTTAACTGCTGTTGTAGGCCACAATAAAATGACTATTAGAGATCACTCAGTTATGAAAATTTTCTAACAAACCCCATGTTTTCTTAAATGAAATCTTCCATGAAAAGCTCCCATTTCCAATTGATCACCTAACAGGGCCGTAGTCTTGCTGCCAAACTGGTCTGACTGCATTTTGCTATGCCTGCATGAGGCACATGTGCTGTCATTGCACTTTACTTACAGTTACTAGCACCATTTATTTCTCCAGCATGATAAAGCCAGGGCATCTGCAGGAGAGACACAACGTCAGGATACAGCCTGTCAGTTTGGGATGTAGCAAAGTCCCATTTTGATTTGGAAATGCTGAGCCACAGGAAGAATAATAATTAGGTCTGTAATAGGACAGGGGACTCCAGATACTGCTTTTCTTCACCAAATGGTGATAGCAAGTAGTTGGGAGAGGTGGAAACAGTCCCTCTGTCCAGGGAGGTCCGGAGCAGAATCACAGTTAGAAGAAAAAAGGGCAAATTCTGAACAAGCTGTTACTAGAAGCCCATAAATAGGTTCTGTCTCTGCAGATGATTCTGTACAGAGTGTACTTCCACAAGCCTTGGGCTAAAGAGAAGGGCTCTGGGAGTGGATGCAGTACCAGGGGCAGAGGTTGACAGTCTGGGCTGTGCCAGGCTAAGGAGGAGCTTGGGAGGCCTGTGGCTCTCAGCCTTGAGCTCCCGCTGCTGTCTGGCTGCAGGGCCCCTCTCTGTGGCAATTGTTGCTTATAATTGAATTTCAAAGGAGTTTTCAAAGGGAAGCTCCTGCACCAGGACAAACCTGAGGTGGCTCAGAGCTTTCTCAGCATCTGTGGCGCTTCAGGACAGATTCAGTCCCTGCAGCACAGACCTGCTGTATGAGCTGCCTCCTGTTCCCCTTCCTGGCCCCGGAATCCCAATGCCACGCCACTGACTGGAGGGAAAGACACTCCAAGGCTTGGGGGCTTTTCTTGCAAGTGCAGCATTGCCCCCACCCAAATTTGGCAGAGAGGGGCAGCGGGAACACCGCTGGTGGGAAGGGTTGAGCAGCGCTGGGCTCCAGCTCAGCATCCAGCATCGACTCCCAGCAGTTTGGCCAGCATGGAGCAGCTCTCTGCTGTGGCAGCCACTGGCACTGGGGAGCCCAGGGTTAAAATGCTGCTGGCTCCAGCGTCAGTGGGAAAACAGAACAAGCAATTGCATGGCTGAGCTGCACATCTTGCGTTTCTTTGGGGCAAAATTAAAAGGCTTTCCAGCCCTTGTGGTCTTTACGGACTTGTGAAAAGACAGGAAAAGGCTCTGTCACTCAGTCAAGTGTTGTGTCAGCCAAAGAAATTCTCTCTCCAGCACATAAGCCACGCATGGCAGAGTTTCTGGCCATGCTTTCCTTTGGGACGGAGCCAGTGTTGCTGCTCCTTGGCGGGGCTGGGCGGCAGGGCTGGCAGCAGGTGATCTCCCTGCCCATGCCCTGGGGTTTGGAGGCCTCATCCTGCTCCCTCCCCAGGCACAGCTGACCTACATGGCTCCTACACGTCCCAGCAAGGACAGTGAAGTGGATGCCCCAGCCAGCTGAGGCACAGAGGCGGTGGCCCACACCAGGCGAAACCCTCTTTCCTGGTGACAGGTACTCCAAGAGCTGCTGTGTGCAAGGCACCAGATCCCTTTTCACTTTTAATGAAGCCATTTTTTACTTTGAAGGCTCTGTTACAAGGGACAAAAGCACATTACTGTGGCCAGGCATGGTAGGATCATGGCTCAAAAGTGGCCCAGTGTAGAGCTGGCTCCCACAGCTCCCATGGGAGCATGAGCAGGGGAGAGGAAGAGCTGGAATGCGGCAGCAAGTGGGGCCCCAAGCTGCCTACAGTGGCTGTTTGCCAAAGATACCTTTCCTGTTAATGAAGTAGTTAAAAATTAAAGTGCTCTGGCTTTCTTAATAAACATTATTTTCTGCTACAGAAGTCCTTTTCCAAACCCTAGTAAAGCATTTTGTGTAACCAGATTCACAGCATCTTCTGATGCAGAACTGTTTATTTTTGGGTATCTCTCTAGGGTAAATCCTATTTCCATTGAAGCTTCACGCCAGCTTAGTTTTCACTCAGGGAGTTTGCATCAACTGGCCAGTGGCTTTGTAAACAAACACATCGCTCTGCCTTTTAGCATGGAGTGTTCTTGCTCTCTTGGCATTTCTTCTGAATAATCTTCAATTATTGGTCTCCTTCCATGTACAAATTATCTACAAAGTAGATGCTGTGCTTAATTTCAGCCTCTTCATTGCTGTTTGCCATCCCTGAAGGGATGAAACATCCCTTCTATACCTCACTAGTGGCTCCAGGGTCAGGGGGCTGGAGAGCTTCTGGGGCAGGAATGGCCATGGGGAGCAGGAGGGACAATTTAGAGTTAATTTTCTGTTTTTTCTCTTTCTTTTTCTGATTTTACAATTTTGAACCTCTAGTAACCAGCATTTCTTTTACAAAGAGCGTTACTCAGAGCCTATCATACTTTTGAGCCTTTTGACATCTGGAAATAGGTTTTATCAGGACAAAATATGGCGTTTGGAAGGTCCAAGATAGTTGGTTTTATTCCTTTTACATTACCTCTAATCATTTCCCACTTAACCCCAAAAATATTCTAGTATTCTCACAAATTGATGGACCTTTCTGCTTGCAATTGTGTTTCCTTAACATGACACAACACAAGAAGGGCCTCTCTGGTTTAGATACCCCCCCTCAATTTGATTTATGAAAGCATTTGAGAAGCATATGCACAGATCACATATGTACTCTCACTCAGGGAGGCTAAAATTGACATGGTGGCCCCTAACTACCAGTAACAAATCCCAAACATATTTCACATACTTGGTCGTTTAAGATTGTGAAAGGCAAACAAGCCATGAGTTGGGCAGCTCACTCCACCTAAAGGAAGCAGGAGGCAGAAACCACAGCTTCTCCTTATTAAAATAAAGGAATAGCCAGAGTTTAAAAAAAATAATATTAATTAATTAATTAATAATAATAATAGTAACAATAATGTTAATAATAGGAAAAGCCAACAAGAAAATGTTTAAGTCTTTAAGACTGATGCTCTAGGAGCACCGCCTGCAGCAGTGATGCTGCAGGAACTCAGAGAAACCCCCACTCACCCTGAGATTCCTGATGGAAGGAAACTTGCAGAATTGGGGCAGTGCAAGGACAATTCTCCTCCTCTGCTCTGCCAGTTGGCAGTGACAGGGCCCAGTGTGGGACAGTGATGGAGTATGGCAGGTCACAGACAATCCATGTCACACGATGCAGGTGGGAGGGTGCCTTGGCACATCCGAAGATCTGTTTGATTCTGATCCTGGCCCCACTCCTTTCACCTGAACTGGCAAATGCATGTGGGGAGGGGAGTGGAGGAGCATTTGCACTGGGAATTTCTGCTATTGGATTGCTGGTGAGCAGTGTTGAGCTTGCAGAATAACTGCAGTCATCAAAAAGGGAGAATGCCCTTGGAGGTGCGCTGAAGGGAGATGTTGCTTATTCCTGATCCTGCTTTACCAGCCTATGGGATTGACTATGCTGGCTGTTGACATTTAATTGAGTTTCATCAAGATGAAGAAATAAAATTTGGCTCATGTAAGAACAGAACTGTTTGGATTGTGAAATAATAAGAGACTTTTAGGGATCCCTTAGGACTTGCAGGTTTTTCTAGGTCTTAATTTCCATGGGGAAATTCTTAATTGCCACACTGAAACCAACTCCCAGAGTGTCCCTCCTGCAGCCCTGAAGTCCCAGTGGAGCTCCAGGATGACCCACTCTGCCTTTGGCTTGTCCCCACGTGGCCCTTTCTCTTGAGAGCAAGATGTGCTCCATGGGCCCTCGGCTCCCTCAGGCACCTCACTGGCAGCAAATGGTGGCTTCACAAGTGAGCGAGGGACTGAGCGGCTCAGGGCTCGGCAGGAGAAACCCCACTGCGCTCAGGTGAAGCTGGGTTTATGCAGCCCCTCCAGAGGGAATGACTTCAGTGATAAAACACACCACGGGCGCAGGATCAGGGCTGGTGACCAGGTGAGGGTGGAGGCAGAGTGGGGCCTCTGGTGAGGGGAAGCACAGGGCGAGGTGGGGCCGAGCCCCGCCTGGCTGCTGCCGGTGCAGGATCTGGCTTTAAAACCAGGACTTGATGGGTGCCACTCCCGGGGCCTGCTGGCCCTGCACGGGCTGAAAAGATTCCCTGTTGGTGCCGAGAGCCATGTTAAATGCTGAAGCCCTTCCACGGCCATGCCGGCTCCCCTCGAGTCAGGAACAAAGTTCCTGGGAGTTCAGGCCCAGCTCCCCATGCACAGCCCCAGCCTCCCTTGGTGAGGACGAGTACTAACTGCAGCTCATGCCTGCCCACCCCAGGATGTGAGGACAACCGGCCAAAATCAACACAGGTACTTTCAGTGAGGGTTTTTTTTTTAAATACATTTATTAACCAATGTTAACACATTAAATGACTCTATATATTGCTAGTCAGAGCAGCTTACAAAATGCCAGAATGCATCATAAACTGGACAGCCACAATGAATAATTACAATGTGCATAGTGGCTAAGCTCAACACTTTAATATAGCTTTATGATTTGCAGAAAAATTAATTTTAAATCATGATTCCTAAAACAATCAATTGTAATTTTACCTAAAACTTATACAAAACCAGGCCACAATCTTTTTTTTTTGTTTTGTTTTTTTTCTTTAAAACACACAGTTTTCACGCTGTAGTAACTTGGAAATGTGCAACCGTGTCAACAGAGACAAAAAAGCCAAAGTAACACGAATCTTACTTTCATGCAGCTATCAGTTAAATATTACATACTTTGGAATGATTTTACACCAAAAATATTTTCACAATAACTTGCTTTCATAGGGGTGGATCGAAGTTTTGGAACTTGTAAAGTAATCGAACAAGATTGATTTTTAGTTGTGAAGTGTTTTACAGTCACAACACAGAGGCGACAAAAGTTAATTACACATTTATCAGGCAATAATGTAGCTGTGGTAATACAAGTTACCGTCTACTTACTATTTTTTCCAATCAACTTACCACTTAATTTCTGCAACATATTGGGCATTATTTGGCGGTATCTAGTCAATTAACTTATATCACCACTGTAAGTAAAAAAGGTCAGGATTTCAGTGGTAGTTCACAGAAGTCTTAGTTATATTTTTGTCTTTACAATGACCCTGACAAATCCTAGAGAAAACTTTTTAAAAGGCTTTCCCTCCTGATTCTTCAGCTTCCATCGTTCCATCATGTAATTGCTTTCAATAAATATCAAAGATCTAAATAAATATTTACAAATTATTCCTCTAACTTCTCAAAAAATAGCTGGATGATTAATGGGCATATGACTCAGTCTAAGACCAATCTTTGAAAGAAACTAAAATGTGGAGACACTTTAAAAGAAAAGCTATTTAAGTAAGCTTTACATCTATTTAAAAAATTGTCTCTGAACATGGATGCAATTCATATATCTAGATATAAAACAAACAAAAAGAAAATCATTTTTCAACTATCGATCCATTCCTATTGGTAATGCTTCTTAATCCAGACATTCCGCAAAATACAGACTTTTTACAAATCACGGCATCTTTAATACAAGAAAATTAACATGCATTATTCTTCATTCTGAGTACAGTGATGGAGCTCATTATTAGGCAATGACCCATTACTACAAACATAACGGCTTCTGTGAAACTTAAGTGCTTTTTCTCCTTTTATTATCAAGTTACAATGGACCAGGTGACACCAGATCAGACGTGGTCAAATGACATTGAATTGGGGAGGCTGAAGGGGGGCGCAATAAAGTAATTTGTATGCCTCAAAATTCAGAGTATGAATAAAGGTAGTTGGGTTTTTTTGCTTGTGATTTTTTTTTTTTTTTTGGCTTTTCTTATTCTTGTTACAAGCACTCATGTTAGAACAAAGATGAAATGTGCAAACTTCAAAATTTAAATATTCATTTTTCTCTAAGATCCAGCTCAGTAAAAGATTACCCCAGTTCCCTGTGATTTTAAACTACAAGATCAAAGCTAATATTTTGTTATAAAAGTTATATATTGAAAAGAAATAATGAAAATAAAACACAGTTGGGAAATATTTAAGAAAAAATACGCAGGACTAGCACCTGCTGTGTCAACCCTGTTCCCTAAATTCAATCATGTACCCACTGGTATAACCAATAGATAATGCCTTTAAACAGTAAAATTAAGCTGAACAAAACCAGCTCAACAAGGTTAAGAAATAAATGTTACATCAAGGTAGTACGCTTCGTTTTTCTGAAACAGTTCTGTACTTCTTACATTCGGATCTAGTTTTCAAATGTTTGTTTTGTTAAACTTGCATCATTTTTTTTTTTAGATCTGCTGTTTTTAAAGATTAAAATCTCTGTAAAACCTAAAAATGTCTTAAAATTTGCTGAAAATGCAACAAATCCTCTAGTTTAAAATTATTTGAAGTAACCTGCTCCCACAGATGTTCAATTTATTTTGCTGACAAAATTTTGGAGGAGCATTTTTAACAGAAGACTGAAATTACTGTGCAAAATTTCTTTTACGAAAAGTGTTTAAAGGCTGGTGCAAAATGGGAAGCAAATTCTAAACAATTTTGGCTTTTCTTGGAAACAAAAACCGCTGTGTCTGAGAATAGCAATCATCGAGGTGGTGCTCTAGGGGAGGAGTAACTCTTTCATCTTTTCCTGCGGCAGGTACGTTTGTGTTCAGCATGCCAGTGCTCCTGCTGACACTTGATGGAGCAGTAGGAAGTGTTCCAGCAGCAGTGGTACATGGCCTCCTCTTCACAGTTGTAGCACTGGGGAGAACAAATGAGACAGGATTACCCCCCTGGCAGGATCCCTCCTCACCAGCTCACCAGTGTTCCCCCACCCCTGCACACACCAGCACGTGAGGGCATTTTGCACACATGCTGAAAGCAGCAGTCTTCAGCAAATCTGCACAATGCTCTCCTATTTTCCAGAGTCTGGATTATTGCTTTTCAAAAAATCATCTCTCACTTAAGAAAACTCATGTCTCAGAATGGGGGTCTGACATTTTTCAGCCACACAGCACAGGAACGTCTTTTACCCTACCTTTGTGTAATAGCATGCTGATCTATGTCTTAAAAGCTACAATAAAACAACTGGCACTGCTGGCAGGAACAGGCTCTACACAGGCTGGAAAATGGGTGTTTCTGAGCTTTCTTTATAAGCCTGACCTGTCCAGAGATTGCTGGGGAAGATCCTTTTGGTCTAGAAAATCTCAGAAGTCACAACAATAACAGCCCAGGAGTCAAGAATTATTGGTTTGTTATAGCCCACCTGGGGTCAGCCTGCAAGGAGGCTGCTGTCACCGGGGTTTGCTCACTGCCAGGCAGCACTGCCACCTCCTGAAGGGAAAACCTTGTGCTGCCTCAGTGCTACTGAGCAGATAAAGAAAGCGTTTTTTCCTCCAAGTCTTACATTAACCCAAGAAGCCCTGTTGTACACAGGTTGGCTACCTGGGCTCATGCCCTTTGTCATGCCTGCTAGGACTGCACAAAAACTCCCGAAAGAAAGATGCTGCACAGCCCATGATTTATGCAGTTACTTGGTTCTGGGAAAAGCTGCAGCAAAGATGATTTCTACCTTGGAACACACAAAAGACCCACAGCTTTCTGGTAGCTGGAAGAGCTACTTGGAAAATAACCCTGTGGCCTCTGAGGAACCAAGAAAGGGAATGCAACATGCTGGTCAGCACTACGGGTGGCCATCAAGGAGGTACAGCACCCACACAGGCAGTGTGTGTGCCCTGTCTTCAAGTGGGTTTATGCCCCTTGAGGGAGTGCCACAAAAGCATTAACTGTCATTTTGACCAAATTCTATAAAGTAAGGTGGCATTGCTGCTAAAGGTACCATTTATACTTCTGCATCTTGGAGAGCCAGCTTCTAATGATGTCAGATTTGTCTTTCAGAATTTGGTCTGCTGAAAATCAGAAAGGATTCTGCTCAAAAATCAGAAAGTATCTTTAGGAATCCAGTCTGAAATGCTTATTGTGTGATGGGGAACAGGGGGAGAGATATCACACAGTCTGTGCAGGCTGCTATCAGACCACAGAATAACACACAATTTACTTTTTATGTCCTGTCTAGCTACAGCTTTGCTAATAAAACAGGGAATTACAAAGAAAACAAACCAAACTCCCTCAAAAGAAAAACCACAACAACCCACACTACTGAAAGACAGATCCAAAAAGCGCCAACATTTACATTGGATAAACTGATACCCATTTATTTACATCAGCAATAAAGGGACTGCCCTAGCTGTGTGAGAAGGGAACCTCTCCATTTTCCTTTCATAATTTAGCTCCTGGGAAGTTTATTTGTAAAAATGTCTGCAAACAAGTGTCCTCTCGAGAGCTGTTTTCCTGGTTTTTCATGTTGCTGGCTGCCCACAAGCCTGTGGGAGCCATTAGGATCATGTGCTGGAAAGGTGCAGGGAACAGCTGTGTCTCTCCGTTATGTACAGCATGGGCCTCAGCCCAGAGACCAAATTCACATCTGCTGGCTTGGAGAGATCAAAAAATGCTATGACAGGAGAGGACAACTGATCTGTGGGTCCTGCACTTCCCTTTACATATGCTGGCCATAAGTGTGGGATGTAAATCTCCACTTACAAAAGGAAAATAGTGTCATCTGTGCTGGTACCAGCACATGTGGCACTGGAGGCAAAATGCCAGCTGGCCTCAGGCATCCTCTTTTCTTTGTATTTTCCTCTTTCTAAATGTTATCAATCAATTGGGGTTTAGTTTTAGACAGAACACATCACAGACAATGCTCATTCACTTAAAGACCACCTGTTGCAAGTTAAAATGAATATATGTGTAAATAAATTTGAAAGAGAAAAGTTAAAAGCTATAGAAATGACCTATGCACCAATTTAAATGAGGCTTATACACAAATAAAAGAACTTGGAGAAACTAAAACAGAAACATTGTCAAGACCAGCATTCCAGCCTGCGCCCTGGAGGCCATCGAGCTGCATAATCTTATTATTCTTATTCCTGCCTTTACATTTCTTCCTTTTGTTTGCTATTTACTTGAGGTATCTGTATAAAACCCAAATTTTCTGAAGGTATAAAAACGAAATTGGGCTAAGCCAAGGGGATTGTGACCAGCTAGAGAAAGGGGAACTGTTACTCTTTAATTATGCATTAGTCTCCTGAGGGCTGGAAGCACATCTCATGTCCCTGTACACCATGAGCAAAACGATCCCTTCATCCCAACTGGACGTTTTTTTTAGGTATGAGAAAAAGACAAATACAGCGTGAATAATAGCAGCTGTATTCCCAAGCCTAGACATCAGCATTACACAAACCAGAGGTCTCTGCTCCTAATTAAAAAGCAAAGCCACCAAAACTCATTTAGTATGTGTGTTAATTACATGAGATTTTGGTAAGGAGGTATCATTATAATAGCAGCATACAAGTGCAGTACTACACACCAGGGACTGTCATTAGTACCACTGAAGGAAGAATCACTGGGGAGTTGTGTAATTAGACCAAGTCCAGCTGCCTGGGGCTGTGTGTTGGCAGGCAGATCCATCAGCTTGAATGCAGAGGTGTTTATCCTGACCCTCCCTCTCCTGCCACATGCAAACCAGCTGCCTGCATGATGCCTTCATTTAGGGTGGTGATTGACAGATAGTTCGAGGCCACAGAATTAGGCAAGACTGTCAAATACTTTTCCTATCTTTTGATTGTTTTGCTCAGTAGAGAGGCTTTATGCCCTCATCAATAAATTCAGAGATGTGGTACCAGGGCACTCTGATTAGTCTGAAGGATATGGTAAAGGTACATTGGAACAGATAAAAATAAGTCTAGTCAGTCTCTTTTGAAAATTCTGCCTTCAAAATCACCAAAAAGCAGCTAGAGCTGGGAGTCCAGCTTCACAATCAAGTTATTGTGCCTGAGTTACTGCATGTCAGCGGAATGGTGACAATGGTTCACATGTGAGCTCTTCACTTGTGACAGAACAGAGCTAATTTGATGTATTCTATAGTGGGCAAAGGCAATTCCATTTCCCTCTGCAGTGCCACAGGCGAGCACATGCACACAGGCCCCAGCAGCTGGTGACACACTGAACACAGTAACTTGATCAAGTCAGAGTCATAAATAACTTCTCTGGTCTGCAGAGACAGGTAGACAGCGAGGAATTCTCTTATTGACAGAGACCCAAGCACTGCACTATCGTAACACCCACAGTAGTATCTCTGTGAGGAACAGAAATAAAGACTCTACAGGAGCTCTGGCATTTGAAGTAATTCTTGTCTTTCCAAAAACCAAACTCATAACTGTGATAGTCAGTGACTGACTGTCTCACCTGAGTATTTTTTCCACTCTTCTCCAGAGCAGAGTTTTCCCTGTAGGGACCATCGTTTCATGTAAGCACAGGGACTAATGAGGCTGAGCAGCAGCAAAACAGCCCTGCACAGCAGAAGGCAAACGGGGCTGCAGGGGGCTGGCAGGACTGGCTGTCCCTTGGCTCGTGCCATCTCTTGGAGGCTCCCGCTCCTTCCCAGCCCCACCAGTGCTACAATCCTGTGCCTACCCCTCTGTGTGCTACAGACAGCTGTCACAGTGCTGTGTGACTTCCTGAACAATGGCTTTCACTCCCCTGTTCTATGAAAGTTAGCAAAGAAATAGCAGAGTGTGCGTGTGCCAGGTCCTGGCTCCTGAGCAGAGTGGTTTCCACCTGCACTCTGCTCCTGGCAAGCAGCACACTTTATGGTACTTGCAGTGTTTGGCTAGGTGCTGTACAGCCATGAGGGAGAACACACTTCCCGCCTGAGGAAACATGAACCACAATCCAAAGAAAACCAGGGAAAAGTTTGTGGTGTGTAATAGAACAGTAAGTTAGATGTCTATTTTCACGTTTCTAAAGGGCACAGCAACATGGTTTTTGTAGTGGATGCTGAAGATTTACACTTAAGGACTGAGCAAGGGAGAGGAATACATTTCAGAATGTCATGTCTTAAATACAAAAGAATATAAAAGAGCTGTAGAAAAAGCAAGGAGAGGAAAAGGCCAAAAGCATATCACTAATAGCCTTATTAGCAGGGGAATACAAATTGATGCAGCCAGATATTGTACCCTCTGAGGTCTCAAGATCAAAGGAGTGTGAACATAATGCAAAACATGTCTTCTATGGAGTAAAACTGCATTGATAAAAAAATATTTTTGATACTAAGATCTGATTGGACTCTAGAAGATGTTGCCGTTAGCACTAACAAATTAAGATGGAAAGTAATCAGAACACCAAGTTGAAATTTGGAGAAAATTTGAAACAGTAATATGAAGGAGAAAGCCTTAAGGCTGAAAGAGCAGTGAAAGAGCAGTGCAGTTAAAAGCAAGAAAGAAATCCCCTTCAACTGGCCTGCAGGATGCATTATACATTTCCACTTACTCGTGATAAATTTTGGACACTTACCCACTGCTTCTTCTTGGTCTGGGAAATCAGTTGCTTGTGCTGGCCTGCTAGTTTCTTAATTTCTTCTAAAAATTCTTCTTTGCACTTCTCCTTTACCTGCTTACATTTTCTGTCCATCTCTCCTTGTGCGTTGGCCACAGCTTTATTTACAGCCTGCCTTTTCTCTTCTTCCATCTCTGTACGCAGCTGCCAAAGACAGTCAGCAAAGCAAGTCAAGGGACAGCTATTGGAATTGAAAGTGTCTCATTTAAACTTCTGCTCTTTAAACTTCTATTACTGATATGGGTGGAGGTCACCTAATTAGAGATTCCTCCTACTTAGGAAATAAAAATTGCTCAGTTAGAGATATAACAAAATTAGATTTTATCAAAATAAAAATGTCACTGTATTTATACTCTGCTAGGCATCTACAATAAGCTAAATAAGTTCTATGCATATTTGCTCAATGATCAGTTTACAAATTTATGAATTTCTCTTTAAAAAAGTGATTTTTTTCCCAAATCTACAACCGCATATAAATCTACAGCAAGTGCACAATGGAAAATACAAAATAGAACATCCCTGACTTTTAAGAGGTACCTTTTAGTATTCACTGTCAGTGAGGTTCCTTTGCCCTTGCTCAAGTATCTAAACCTTTGGTGTCTTAATCCTACAGGATTAACACTTGAACTCCCTAGGTTCATTTCGTAGTCCTTCATCCAGCAGGAAATTCATCTTATCTTAAGACAGGTATTTAGGAGAGGTCAGGCAAATCATCCTCCAAATTGTCCTGCTCTCTCCAGCCAAAGGTGACCAGGTCAAGTTTGCACATTGAATTTTAAACAGGTTATTATTAGATAAGAAAATTCAAATAAACTTCAGTGACCCTATTTGATCCTTAGGTAAGAAGATTGACGAAAGAAGAATTATTTATGACTAGGAGTTAATCAATGGCATTGTTTAGAATCACACTTGACAATGGAGAGAAAGGGTTTGCAAACAGATACTCATGAATGAACAATTAGTTTCAGTTTTGGATCAAACTGATTTCAGTGGACAAGAATCAAAAAAAGCTAGAGTTTTCTGGTTTAAGTAGGTTTGTTGGTATAGAAATGGTCTAAAAAAGCAATAATGGAGACTATTTTTATGTAGTCTCTTTGGAAAAGGTTTTTATTCATTTTGGTAAGAGTGGTTGTTACAGAAGTAGAAAAGAATGTGAAAAAATCCCCAAAATCCCTTCTCAACCCTCAAGTGTAGGTGGTGTTCAACAAGTGTTACCTTTTCCACTGCCTCTCGCACAACTCTCTCAGTTTCTCTTTTGTGATCAGCTTTCATCCTGTCCTTGAAATCGTTAAAGATTTTGGTGTATTTGTCATGGCACATGTTCTGACACACTCCATCATTACTGGTCTGGGTGCTCCGATGCAGCATTTTTGGAGAAGAGGCACTTAACTTCTTGGTCTGAGTTGAGACTGAAACTTTTTCAATGGGCTGAGGCATTGTGGGAATCTCCTGGCTTGAACTTACTGCTTCAGTTTCAGGTTCTGGCTCCTGCATAGAAAGAACAAACGTGTAAATCAGATATCAAAATAGAACAAGTCAACCTGTTAACTGTTCAGT
This sequence comes from Platysteira castanea, assembly GCA_013397175.1. Classification (NCBI taxonomy): domain Eukaryota; kingdom Metazoa; phylum Chordata; class Aves; order Passeriformes; genus Platysteira; species Platysteira castanea. Next base: position 567,340 of record VYXC01006692.1, on the reverse strand, counting down.
TCCCCTGAAGAAAAAATGTTACATGATTACTACCAGCGTAATTAATGTGAAAGGTGTCTGTTGAAGACCTGTAGTGCTAATGGGATGTGGGATCCCTGTGGAAAACCAGCCTGAGAGTGGGTAGGCTCTTGGGTCAGGCTTTTCTGACCTCAGCCAGGAGGTCTCCATAAGGAAGCACACCGATGGCCTCAGGATGCCACACTCCCCAGCCTCACCTCCCCAAAAGTATGACAAACCTCAGAGGCTATGCTGACCCCTTGGGATTACTAGATTAATTTTCCCCAGAACATTCTGCCTAAAGAGACTGTAGTTGCATGGCCAAGGCTCCTGAATTGTTTTGGCAAACTCCAGGCTTCCTCTGGCCCAACAGTCTCCACTGGAGTCTGTAATATTCCACTGATTCCATAGAACTGCTGCAAAGATTGATTAGTACTTCAAAGGTCATTTGAAGATGAAAGGCTAATGAGAGTCTACGTCTTGCTTCCAATAATATAGAACTAGACTTGGATGACCACAGAAGCTCTGTATAATTACACAATTATCAAGAAAGAAGTCACAGCTACTGCAGTGTACTGTACTGAATTTAGCTGCCTGTGTTATTACACTGTATCAGCAACTGCTCCTGCTCTTTAGAATAGATCGAAGTTACACTCCTGGAAACACTTATTGCTATTTTAAGTGTCTGAAGACACAAACAATAATTTTTTTTTTTTCAAGTTAGACGTTTTAATGCTCATTTTACAGTGTAGAGACAAAGCCTTGCTCAGGACTGGACTTTGTGCCTGTCTCTGTGAGGAAGCATTGCTCACACCATTCAAAAGGCTGACTGTGTATTCCCTTTTGCAATCAATTACTCTCGAAGAGGTCACTGTGATTGACTTCTGGATCAATGATCAGAGCTAAGAAGGCAAACGTTAAGACATAAATATATGAAGCAAATTACAGCATTCACTTGACAGAAAACACAGTAAGAATGGCGAGACATCCTGCTGTAATCTCCCTATCTTGCACTCAAACACAGTTTGTGCCCCAGGGAGCACAGACTGTCACTGCCTCCATCGATGACGCTGCCTCTTGCGGCATCAGGTACAATGGGGGGGCAGGTGCCCAGGAATTAGGAGTGGCCACGTCTGTATTCCAGCCACCTCAGAGAGCTCTGCTGCTACAGTACCCGCACCCTCTTCTGCAATGGCACCCCGAGTCCTCTTGCAAGGAATGGACATGTGTGCAAATTTTTCTTAGCATTACTCCTGCAGCTGAAACAAGGCCAGGAAAAAGTCCTTGACGGTTCGGGAATAGATTTATGGCTCTCTCTGTAAGTGCCCCCTTGTGTACACGCGCAATAACGCAGCCCTTGGTTCCTTAATCCTCCCGTGTACAAGCGAGATAAACAGGGAAGCCCCACAGACACAGTGGATATGGTAGTTCATTAAACTTAACAGTCTCGATTGTACTTCCTGATTTCTGCTGTTTATGGACTTAGTGATAGTCTGAATTTGTTATTAAAAAAGAAATGTTGTAAGCTGACTTGCTTTATTCACGATACAGAATCTTCCCGTGATGACACACATTACTTGAGTGTGGGAGGCACAATTATGTTTGTTAGCAAGGAGTACCAAGCCGTGGGGCTGGAACTTCCAAGATCAATACTGTAAAATCAGTAAAAGATGACTGAAATTGAAGGTGTGTCTATTAAAATTTCAGACTTTTTGTACTTGTTATCTCTACAAACACAAAATTGAGGTTACTCACTTCTTTTTTGAGTTCCATACTCTGGTTACGTCGTCCTTTCTTTGCTCTTGGTTCCTGAGTAACCTTCAGCTGTGAACAGTAAGGAAAGCATATTGAATCAACCCAAAAACCAGTTCATGTAAGCGGCTTTCATTGTAACATGACCAATGTGCCTTTTATTTCTGATTATTTGCAATTATTTAAGGTATTGAATAGAAAGTTTAATTAAATGTTCTTAAATGAGAAGGGCACACAATAAACTTGCTACATTATGACTGATGACTATGACTGCATGAAGGAACAAAACTAATGAACAAGTTCTAACATTCAATATACATTTTCTAAAATACTCTTAACCATTCCTTTCTTCATTTCACACACAAGTTCAAACACTTGTTTTCTGAGATATTCTGATATCAGTGACCCATGCTTAGAAATCAGATCTTGTTGGATGCCAGAAAACAGCAGTGATTATAAAGAAAATGTAAGTATGTAAATATGGTAAGATCATCCAGACTGGAGGGGTATGGAACTTAATGCTTTAGAATAAAAGTCAGTCTCATAGTAGAACAATGATGAGATCTAAGTGGATGGTAATTATCTTACAGTGCTTGTAGAGAAGTTCTTACGCCTGCTTTTGAAGCATGAAGTACTAGCTAGTGTAAGTAACAGGATATTGCAGACTACAGCAGAACAGTGAGTTTCATGGCTACTCTTGTGTTCCTGTATCTGGGAAACCAGTAAAACAGGTATAAGCATTTGCCAAGTGAAGGATGAACAGATGGCATCGAAGAGAAAATACGTAAATGGACACTTCAGACCCTGTGACTGACACTTCCGGGAAAAAAGAAAAAATACCACTGTTATCTTTTATTTGTGACCATTTCCCTGTTTTACCACAGGCTGTTGTATGACTGCATACAAGACTTTAAACAAAAGGGCTACAAAGGGTTAGCTAAGCAAACCAGGCTAAAAAACTCTAAAACCACTTTGATAAGGAACAAGCTCCCACCACAACATACAGTTCTTCAAACTTTTAAGTTCCAAATTGAGTGATAGACCTACTTGACAAAAGGATAAAGGAAGAGGGTCGAAATACACCATTTTTTTTTTTTAATACAGACTTAGAGAAAGGATAGTGGTTTTAAATGAGACAAAGATGTTACCAGGGAAAGGGCTGCCAAAAATACATAGAAGCATCCTACAAACGATGAAAATCTTACTGCCAAGTCACTAGTAGTGAATATATAACACCCTCTTGGACAATGCATGACTAGTAAAGATCAGCTATGATAAGGGAATTTCCATATGGAAATGCAAAGTTTTGGATCTTGGCTCTTTGTTAAAACAATGTATTTTTTCTTGTTTTGCAGAATTATCTCTAATAATTTTAATCTTGATGGTCACATAGTCCCCAAGTGCAGTATTTGCACCTAACTTTAGTTGGACCTGTGGAAAATGTCCTGGCTGGTGTTACTTGGGGATCTGAGGGCAGAACAGAGCCTGAAGTGAACATACTCCCACTATGAAAAGGCTGAGCAGCTACAGGGCTGGCCCTTGATAGGGCTCCAAGAAGGCAGTGCTGCAGTCCATCTGATATCTGTGACATTTGACTTGAACATTCCTATTTAACTTTAGAAATCTTGATCTGTCTCATCAAGGTGCTGTAAGTGTCAAACACTTTGAAACTTCACAAAGGTCATCCAAGAAACTGAGGAAAGAGGAAAATCTACATTCTTGCTACTACTGAGATACAAAACATAGGGAGAATAAGCCTTTGAACCCTCTTGTCATTACAAACCTGCAAACAGAGCACATGGCTAATTTAATTGCACATTAATAATAATAATAAAAGAGTCTTTGTACTCTTTAATGAATTGCCCTGATTGCTAACATTGTAACAGCACTCACTTGCTCATTGCTAGTGGAAGAGATACTTGACTCTGCCTCCTCTTCCCCTTTGTCCTCATTCTTTGATTTCCAGAATCTCCCCTCACGAAGAAAACGCTGGTGCAGTTCCAGTTCATCACAGGCCTTCTTCCATCCCATACTGCGTTTCACATGCAGCCGGTGGATGTTAACTGTGATATCTTGAATGTTTTCAGAGGGGATCCAGGCCCTTTTGAATACACAGTACAGACAGGTTCAGAAACATTAAATACAGGTGAAGGATCTTGACCTGAGAAACTGACTTCAAAAGCAGTTCTTCACAATGGCCAATCACTGACAATTCCTTTTTACTTTGATTTCTTTCCTTAACTCAACACATTTGAAAAAAAAATGGACTGCATACTGTTAGACATTTTTGTTATTACAAATACTCATTAGCTGTGGGTGCTATGGCTAAAAGTCTCTCTAATTTTTGATGAGCCACCAACCTTCCCCAGCACCATCTCTTACCTGCTCCCTTGCTAAATGCCCTGAGTCACACACAGAAACAGTTTTTATCGGAGGTTCATATGCTAATCCAATTTAGCTCTTGACCTCTTTGCTAAAACTGTCAAGGAATGTACCAACTCATCACCTTGAATAGAGACATTTTGTAGCCTGGGCCCCTGTCTATCAGGACTGAACTTTTGTGGGGACTGTCATGCTTCTTTGGACTGAATTCATGCCAGTGACTTGGTTCCAAAGTTACTTTGTCCTCTTAAATATGTTCCGAGAGTCCTCAGAGAGTTAGATGGGCAGGTCTTGACATTTTGAAAGGTTATACCAAGCACCAAGCTTGGACATTGTAGATAGAGAGTCACTGCCATGCACATCTGCCTAACAGATTAAATAATCAACGAATTATATGTTTGTGAACAGATTCTTGATTCTTGCAATATAAATTTAATGTCAGTGAAGACAAAGAAACAATGCCAATTTACACCAACCAGGAATTTGGCCTTTGGTCCAAGTCCAGCACAGCAATGGCACTCTAGTTAAACATCCTTTGCCTTTTGTATCAGCACACATTTAAGAAGTTGCAAGCACCTCATCCCACAGGTGCCAGGTTACTTTATTAAGTAGTTTTAAACTGTGTGAACTCAAAGCCAAAGATTACTAATGAAATAAACTGTATTTGTAAACAGATTCAAGGTAAAAACCATTCTGTGACTGAGGCACCAGTAAAGATCCTTTACTCACTTCATGACTATTGGGAAGTCTTGGTAGTTCATATAACAAGTGAAAAGATGTTATATACTGTGAAAGTTACACTGAAAGCAATTTAAATAAACAGTCTCCCAAAACACTGTTACAGAATTGTCTAGGCCCTTTTGGGATGCACCAAAACATACCACCTCCCAACAACCATGAATTACTTGGGAAATGTTTCCTGTCCTCACATTATAGGCATATAAATAAAACATTTTTAAAAAAACCAAAACAAACCAGTACATCCACTGTAACACTGCTACAAACCTCCCCAAATGGTGAACAACCAACTGCAGAGAGAACCAAAACCTGATCTTTAAGAGTCAAGTTTCCAATGCAAAGAGTGATTCTCCGAAATTGCAAACTGGCTCCCAGCAGGAGGCTTGTCAATGTTCTAGCAGTGAGACACAAACGTTTGTGATATATATCATGGTACTAAACCACAAAGCTGCAGTTCCTCAGCTCAAATGAGAAATTGCACAAAGTCCATACTGCTGGTAGAATGAGTATATTTCTGTCCAATTTTCACCTTGGCCTGAATTAGCAGGCTGACACCCATTGGAAGAAACAGCTGAAGTTCACTAACTGTCTTTAATTAAAATGGTATTAAGGAACATCCTTCTGGCAACTGTGGAAAGAGAATCTCAGAGCCATTTGGACACTTCACATGTGTTAGACTAAACTTTAAATTTTCTGAAACAATTATGCGAAAACATTCAGTATTTCTAATGTTGGCAACAAGCTGAGCCAGGATTTACAACATGATAGATGAGATAAATTCTTTTAATATTGTTTGTAAAAAGCAGCACATGGAATTAATAAGTTACCTTTGGTGGTGATGGCCAAAAAAGCGAACATCAACTTGATTGTCCTCTTTCTGCATGACTTTGGCTGGCCAAAACCCAAAGCCTTTCATTTTGGCCCAAACCAACTCATGATTAGGTATCTGGGAAATAAGTTGGATTTATTAGTGGATATGAAATATTACATTGCTATCTCCCACAAATATTCTGCTGTAATACTATGCTAGTGCCTTAAAATATGGCTACTGTTTGTTTCTAGTGCTGTTTTCATTTTTATCTTCTTACAATATATTTCCTTGTTAGAGATATTGCTTGGATCAAAGTAAAAAAAAACCCAAACAACAAAGTCTGAAAAGGGTATAACTGCCTATTGAAAACAAAGATCTTAAGCAGCCTAAAAATTAACTTGTTTTTTTAGCTTCATTCAGGAGCAAAGTTTTAGTTCTGTAAGCTCCTTATTTTCTTGTGAAACTGTTGTAACTGGCTGATACCCAAGTTTTATAACCTATATTGTTACAGCTTTGAACTTCAATCAACACTTCACTTGTGTAAAATATCCAGGCTTACAGAGTCTTAACCATGCTTTTGAAACAAGCCCCCTGAAATGGAATATTCAATGCATTAATGACACCAAAACTGCAGGCTTTCATACAGAAAAGCAAACAAATAAAAATCTGTGTCAGCAACATACACAAGGATAGCAGAACCAATTGTCAGGTCGTGCATTTGACAAATAGAAACAGTTCTTGCAAAGCTGCAGTTCATCCAGCTGAAAAACAGAAAAAGGTAAATAAGCAAAACAGTCCTATTTATGTGATTTCAGTAGCATCCCTCTCCCTTAAGTAGTACAGTTTTTCCACCCTGCTTGCTAATTTGGTGGAGTTACTTCCGTCCATGCAAACTAAAGGTGTGAAACTGAGGTGGGCTGTGAGAGGCTGAAAGACAACCTGAAGAAACATTATTCAGAAAACCCAGGCAGAGGGAGAAGACTAATTGACATATTAATGATCTATTATAGATGAAATGCAAAGAATAGTTCTTAAAATTCATCAAATATTTAAAGTACATTGTGAAAGAAGTAATTCAACTGTACTAAAGGAGAAAGTGTGCCAGCTCCTCAGCTGTATTTTTTGGTCTCCTCTGAACGTGGAGAAATGTTTTGATGCCAATTACAGAATTTAGTGGGAATCTCACCTCAGGTTCAATTTGTATTAGTAAGTACAGTTATTTCTAGTCCAAATATGTATTACCTGATTATTTTCAAAACTAAAACTTGAATATAAGTGTTTTTAAAATTATAATCTAGATGCAAAAAAGCCCCCCAACAAAACCCCAACAACAATAGCAACAACAAAAACTTCTACAACTACAAAACCCAACTAACCAACAACAAAAAACTGAAGAAAAAGAAAAAGGAATTCTGAATCAGCTGCTACACTGTCTGGAGAAAATTTATAACTCAATTTCACACCCTTTTTATTCTTGTAATATGCAGAATAATTTCTTCTGAAATGAAAGTCAAGTATCTTGACTACATCTTGGTTACGTGGTAGTACTTACCTCATGGCAGGTGTCTTTGTAAAGCATCCTTGCTATATCAGCTTGCTCACTGTCCGCTACAAATTAAAAATAGATGGTATAAACAATCACAGTATGATCACAGTGCTCACAAAGATTTGCAGCTGTCATTGCTGTGACTTTCATGCTATAATTGTCGCGCTTAAGAAGACAAAACATAATTTAATCACTTGGACAGCCCTTCCATTTAAAATTTTCTAACAATCAGTTCAATATTTGTTTTCTGTGTCATATTTATATGCAACAATACTGCTTTTACACTGAACAATACAAGTACACATCTGAGGAGGAGCAGCAGCAGGGAGACACAGTTGCTCTTAATATGGATTCAGTTTCTTTCTCTGCTTGTGTCTTAATGACACACTGCAGTTGTCCTAAAACATGGCTCTCTGCTCTGAGTGATGCTTCACAGACCGTTTATCACTGAGTCTCCCTTTACACTCGTGTATTCCTCTCCTGAAATATTCACATCTTTCCCCACCAGCCACACTGTGAATCTTCTGGGGCTGCAAACAGACTGGTGCCACCCTCCTCCCAGCCTCTCTGATGGGGGGGCCACATCTGCAGGGGAGAACCACATCCTTCCTGAAATGATGGCTCTGGAAAACAGGACCCAGCTACAGCTTCTGGAAATGGTGGTGGAGTTTTTTGACTTCCAATCAGCCATTACCTTCCCAGTGCCTGGCAGCTTCTCTGATGGCTGTACCTTCACACTGCACCAGCAGCACACTTCTGGTGTGGATGCAGCTACATTTACTGTCACAATAAGGCACATATTGCCCAAAAGTAAAAGAAATGTGTCTATAGTACGTTTCTGCTGACACAGCACAGAAACCCTACCATACCCTAGGACAACGTATGTATATTGGCAAAAATCTGCAGTGTAGACTGACTTAGGACTTTCCTGAAGAAGGAACAGGATGGCAAACGTGTAAATTCCCACTAAGAGGTTTAGCTGGAGAGGATGAAAATACTTCTGTAGTAGGTGGGCCAGAAAAGACCCTTATGCACTTTGATTTTTAAGGGCTTTCAAATGACCTTATTCATACTTTAGACTATCTAATACCAAATTCGATCCTGAACTTTTGAGTTTCCTGCAAATAAAGACAAATCAAACAAGGCAAGCAGTAAATGTAGTATTTTACCTCCATAGAAAATCACTGTGTTGTGTAGAAGCAGTTGAGCATCTGCTTTGAACTCCTCATAACTCCTGTACTTTCCTTCATTTACTTTCTACACAAAAGAAAACACAAGACCATGAGAAAATTCTTAAAAGTGCTGTACCTGTTTACTCAGAGAAGCTTTCACAGAAATCTGCATTATGCAACACAGACCAGACACTGCCTTTCCTGCATACAAAAGGAATACTTACAACTCTTTGACATGGTTTGTTAGTACCCGAGCACTGGATGAACTTTATGCAATGGTTCCTTTATGCAATGCCCAGAAGTAAAATAGATTCTTTAATACTTGACAAAGTTTAAAAAATATTTTCCTGGTTGTAACAAGGTGAATCTGGAGTAGCTTCAGCATAAGGTGTGCCCCAAAACATTTGTTCAAATTGAAATATGTTCCCTGAGGTGAATATTTTGTACCTTAAAATATGAGCTAGTTTCAAATCAATATTGACTGCCTTTAAACTTCCAGGAGCTTCAGTTGACAGTGAGTGTTTTCTGGTGAAAGGTGGTTGTCCCAGTCTTCCAAACTCATAACAAATGCCTACGTGGAGCCATGAAATTAATTTTCCTAGTATGGCCTTTTGTCCGATAAGGAATGCAGTGTTTTCAGTTGTGCTTTCTCAAGAACATCTATGACAATTGCAATCATCAAACAAAACAACATTAGCTTATAGGACGTTATCAAGGCCAAAAGACCTTCTATGGAAGCAGGAGAAATTGAGAGAGTGAAAGGAAGGCCTGACCTATTTTCAGGCTCAACCAGTGTTGCCAGCACTTCTAGACAGGCAGCAGTGCTGGTCTCCAAAACTGTCAGTGAAGCTATTGTTTATTCATGCATTTTAATAATAAAACAAAGGCTCTTCACATTTGTGGTTGTAAAGGGCAAGATATACCACAGCATTGCATAGCAATCCAGTTGCAGGAGTAAAGATGAGTATGCTGTTCATTATGGTCATGTGCAGTTGATTTATATGAGTCATGATCAGACCTTTGGTTCAGGAAAAAGGGACAACATATTTATTAGTACTGTATTTTTGGAACAATTAATGCAAAACAGATGTTTTGGGTGAGTCTGGTTTTTCATGATCAACAAAATGATTGGTTCTTTATGAATCATTTGGATGTTTATAAAGCTGACACCTACACAAGGGCATAATGACTGAAATCGGAATATGGTCAAAAACATTGGGCCAGACATGCAAACATAGGCACTTGAGTTTCACTGATTTAGTTAAACAGTACTTTCCCTAAGATTTTAGCTACCTGCATCTCCTAGTAAAACTTGAGTACAAAAAGAATTGAAGATATTCTGTGTCTGAAAACTAGGCACTACTCAAAATGGTTTTACTTGGTTACCTATTTATGAGGAAAAGTTTGAAATGTTAAGCTTCCATATCCAATTGCTGGATACAATACTGAAATACTGATCATAAAGAGAATTAAACAGGATTAGGACTTTTTAGACCTTCACAGTTAAAAGATACCAAAACCAGTGTGGAATTTAGAAAGCAAGTCACTGTACCTCCTGTATAGTAGGAACATCAACAGCTGAGTGCACCAGCCTTCGATACATTGGGTGTTTGTTGTCCTTCCCTTTCTTGTTTAGATCTATAGCCTGAAAGGACCATGAGACAGTGTTTGTTACTGCATTAAGAATCTGCTTAAAACACATAAAAGAAGATTAGAAAATGCAATAGTTTGGAATACTTCAGGTGGGGACTACACAAGGGCAAACTGGGGATCACAACCCATGAGATTACGTGCATCTCAAACCTGAAAAATGTCCATGTCAGGGGAGCCACAGGCCCACGGCATAACCTGCTCCTGTCAGGGGGACGCTGATCCGAGCCACGGGGCCTGATAAGCGTATGTGGAAACACACACACTGCTTGTGACAGGAGAAATAAAACCCACCCTCCTGTAGCCCTCCTCCCTGCACAGTCACACGTGAGCAACCACAATGATCCTCCACAGTGCAGCACAACACTGAATAAACTTCCCTGCCTCGGACTCACCCGCTCCTTCATACGAGACACTATGAATCGCAGGTATGTGCTCATCTCTTGTTTACTTGTGTTTTTCTTCTTGATACTCTGCCAAAGAAAAACGGGATCATATTATTATTTTAAATTTGACTTCAAAATCCAGCCAGTAAACATTTTCTCTGCATTAACACTTAATTTGAAAAGGTAATTTTGAATCACACAAAACACTATTTCTCAGGAAAAATCTTTTATAGGAAATTAGTAACACTAACATGCCACAACGACTATATATGTTGCTTTGAATTATGTCTGGGCTGAGAACTTCAGCTACAGAAAAATTACAAGTTTTATTTCCACTTGTATGCATAATAGTTTGTCAAAACCTCTCATAACAAAATGTCTAATTAGCATAAAGCAATGAAGAAAGGCATTTTAGGGAGCAGTTTAAAATTTGTTTAATGGTCTTTTTATTAGCAAGGCATTAATAATTTTAGTAAAATAAGAAATAATTTAAAAAATAATATCCTGTACCATCTACAAATTATGTGCTTATTAAGCAAAATGACACCATCTGGGAGGAAGTCAAATTGGCTCTAGCCAGTAGAAACTCAGAGCACTTTTTACTGCTCAAGAAACACAGCAGTTTGGGATTTTTGTGGTTCTCCCTTAACAAAATTTAATCCAGATTCTGGAACACAGATCACTACTTTTTAGCAGTTCAAGATCCAGAGTTTTTCCCTCTCATCTTAGACTAATACAGAGACTTAACCCCACCCTTCAAAGTATAACCAGGCTAGTGGGAAGCCCTGCAAACAGAAAATGTGCTGCTGAAGAGAAGGTGTCTCTCTGCAAATGCCTAATGTGCTCTTACAAAGCAGCCTTTCCAATTCCAGCTGACAGCAGTTGTGCACATTTCTGCATGGCCTTACAACAGCTGGCTGAAGAGTGCTACCTCCTCCCTGCTTTCACCTACAGCAGCCCTCCAAAAACAAAAGCACGGTCAAACAACAGCCTGGGTTCCAGGTCTGTTATCCTGAAGTGTTTCTAACTGCTCACATTTCTTGCAAGGCATTCACTCCTCCTCACACCTCTTTGTGCACTGACTGCCAAGCTGAGTTCTCCCCTTCTCATGCCTTATTTCACCATTTGTGTGCAAACTGTGTGGACCAAACTGGCTCAGTTACACCTGCATCCTCAACATCTGATGGTCTAGCAAGATCCACATAATTGTGAAAATGATGGTTGCTTAGCAAACACAAGAAAAAACCGAATCCATGTTCTAATAGGTAAATAAAACAGGTATGAGGCTTAAAAATTATCAATCACTAGAAGTGTGCTATTTTTCATTCAATTACTTATATATGACTCTGGACATGTAGAGGGAGCACACACATTGAGTACAGAGCAACTGCTTTTACAAATTTACTTGGCAAGAGTAAAATTACAGATTAGTGCAAAAAAAGCTGACAGGATTTGATTGTGTCTCCCCTGTTTATATTCCTCCTGCAAGACACTGAGGACACTAAAAATCACAGGCTGTTCCCCTGTGCTACAGCATACTTGCAACCTATACATCTCAGGATTGTACTTACTAGCTCCTTCTTAAAAAAACCTGTACACAGCACTACCTGCAAAGCTGCTCATTTGACTGCTCAACAGCAATTAGAATCACTACAAACTGTGCTGAAACACCAGTTCAGTCATGAACCTAGATACTGCACTGTGCATAACAACACTACAGCCCTCTTCTGACTGGGAAACATTCTCTGTTATGGAAAGGGCCAGGTCCAGGTATTTCTAATACCTACAGTTCCTTTATGAGTTATTTTCACAATATTAATGGTTGCCTGACCTTCCTTCCAAACTCTGGACTGACAGAGAATTTTATCTTGCACTATATTTCTGAATCACCTTCTGTATATTCATGTTTCACTCTGACTGCCGTGAGAACGTGCATTCTGCTGGAATTCAAATTACCTATTCAGTTTCTCATAAACCAACATTGCTACTGCAAATGAAAGCCCAAATGTGCATTAAATTATCTGCATTATGAAACGCTGCTGTCATTTTGTCATTTCAGGCACTGGAGTGCTGTGTGCTTGCTAATGACACAGCATTTTAAAAGACTGAAACTTCTAAGGACACAATAAAACTCACATGCATTGACTAGTCCTATACCTCTTTTTTTTGACATGGCTCTGAATTTATCATCCTTTTAAAGTATTTCAGAATTTGTGTGAACCATTTTTCATGCCCTGCTGGGCAAGACAGTTTGAAAGAGACTGTTGAGATAGATGGTTTACAGTCTTATCCTTCAGATCATAAGAAAAGATAGATAGCTGGCTTTGTATAGTTATTGATGCCAGCAATTAATATCATCTTAAGCACCAACGAAAATGATATAATTAACTTGCCAATTCTGGCAAACTTTAATTTTTCCACTTTCCCTTCAATTCCCTACACTGATTTATTTTAAGAAAAACTTGATCTCCATGTTCCTCTACTAAATTTTGAAAGGTAATAAATTTAGGGAATTGGAGCCTATGAGGCAGCAAAATGTCTTTTTATGGCAAGGTTGCTCACTCTTTGTAGAAAGCAAGTTACATTTTAACCACTTCATTCACTTTTCAGCAATAATTAACCATTTAGGAGGTAGCATTCACACATTCTTTGGAAGTTATACTGAAAAATGTGTAATTTTTTCATTAAAAAACTACCTTCTTTGTATTTTGAAGACTTGTGGTGCTCTCAGAGAAGTCAACCTAGAGCCACTTAAAGCAAGAAAATAGATAATACTGGATGGGGACTATGATTTGCATAAAATCTATTTATATTGCTCTGACACAAGATAATATACCCACTTTCAGGTCCCTTTATAGGCAGAGTGATATAGAAGCAAATATAAATTAAAATTAGGTTTTCATTTTTCTAATTTCCTACTTTCAGGAAACAAAAACAATGATAGTGGCAAGATCCACTATCTTTTCCCTGTCAGATCTACTAAGATACTCTACTTCAAACCTTGTTCAAGTTTCTTTCAAGAAGACTGCCAAGATTCAATCCAGTCCCCAAAATGTCAGGATCCTTACACTTGTAGATAGCCTAGTTGTGGGCTAAATTATCTTAATATAGGACTGTACTAGGTCTGGCTGGGATGAAAGTAATTGTCTCCACAGCAGTTCATATGGTGTTGTGGTTTAGATCTGTGCCCAAAACGGTGTTGATAACACATGGATGTTTTAGCTCTTGCTGAACAGTGTTTGCACAGCCTAAAGGCCTTGGCAGTTTCTCACTGCCCCCACAGTGAATAGACTGGGGAGTACACAAGAGGCTGGGAGAAGACACAACAAGGCACACGACCTGACTAACCAAAGAGATATTCCATGGCATATAATGTCATGCTCAGCAATAGAAAGGAAGAGGAGGGCCTAGGGGGAATTTAACCATCTTGAGCTCAGGAACTGTCTGGGCATCATCTGTCCATGGAGGGTGGGCAGTGACTGCCTTTGCACCACTTTTGTTTCATTTTCTTTCTCAGCTGGGAGTTGGACAGATGTGAGAGGGCAGCCGTGTGGTGCTTACCTGCCTGCTGGGGTTAACCTGCAACACGGACAATTCCTAAGTCACACCATTGCTTTGGAGAAATCTGCAAACCTTCTGCTTTGAATCAAGGTACCCTGAAAGGCTTGGTCAGGCCTAGTGTTTACACAGGGGATGTAGGAGTGAAGTAATAACCTTCACAATAGCAATCCTCATGTAGAAGATTAATGAGATTTGGTAGGTTGAAAGGCCAAGGCTGCAGAACTCTTTTCTTGTGGGTGCAGGAAATACCTTATATTAGCCTTATTCTCTGCAGCACATCTGTTTCTTAGAAGCTGGTACCTGAAGGTTACATTGCTCTTTATATTAAAGAGTCCAGATTAATTATACTGCCTAGCTGTTAAAGAGGGTAGCAATATATTGCACTGTGCAGGTGTGACTTATTTAGCAATTCTGACATGCTTATAGTGCAGGAATTCACTGCAAGACTTAACAAACCACATGAGGTTAGAGCAGCCAGGGGCACTTCCAAGAAACACTCCATCCTTCAGTAGCACCAGGGATGATGGAAGTGACAAACCTCAGCACTCTGCGTTAGCACGGAGCTCTCAACTCCCAGGGTGGCAGTGGCCACTGTGCTGCAGTTGCTGCAATCTTTCATTTGAAAAGAAAAAATAGGAAAAACTCTAAGAAATGCAAGGTGTCAGTGCCAGCATTCTGTCTAGCTGTAAGCATTTAAATTACATTTGCTCCGTTTAAAGAGGTTTCTGTTTCCCTATAATCTCCCATTAATGAATATTTTTCCCTTCCTCCCTCACCTGTCCTGTGTATACACACATCAAAGAGCTGCATTTCAGTTCAGTGATGGATTATGTGAAGGCTGCTCAATGACAGATACATGTTTCTAAGGCATCAGCTGCATTTTCAGGAACAATTCAGGTTTCATGGGGTCTATTTGCAGAAGGGAACTATGTGCATAAGTCTAGCATACACTCACCACTACCCTTTAGAAACTATTTGCTTTACACACTGGCCATTGGACTTTTTTGGGCTTAAATTGCCAGAGGAATTTGGTACCACATATGGAAAGTTTTACCGCTCTGCCACCCTCTCAAACTTCCAACCCTCAGGTCCTCAAGTTTCCTGTACCATTAAGAAAGGTATGCAGGCACATGAAATGGGTCTCAGAGCACTGTATACCCTACGTATCACACAGAAAAGCCTCTGCATGAGCAAAATATGCCCTAAGACTTGCCTCTTTCATGGTCAGATGCAGTAAAACTAGACTTTTTAAAGCATCAGGTGCTTTTGGAAATGTTACAGCTGAATCCACAAATTGATTTCTACTTCTATGGTGCATTAAGCACTTTCTGAATATGAAGCATCATATGAATTAAATATGCTTTTACGTGCACAAAGAAGGTGGGAGGAGGCCCTAAGTGGAGGTTTCCCAGTTTTCTCACTGCTGTGGACAAATTCCTTTATACTTTATTCAGTATGTCCTATGTCCCAGTTCTGTCAGCTCCCACGGGAGCTTTACTCCACAGGAGGGACATTCTGAGAACTAAAACCTCCTCAGGTGTGGGCTGTGTGCCCTGAGCCATGTGCTGCTAAAACTGGTTCCACACTAGGACTTCCCTTTACCCACCAATCCATGAGAATTATTTGTGTGATCAAGGCAAATCCTGCTTCAAGAATATGTTTCCCCATAGGGGTCTCTAACATACACCTACCAAAACACTATAAAATAAGTCAATACAGCCATATTCTTTCCTCCTTCCTTGTATTTTGCATTAACCATCTTGACTGACAGCTGTTACCTAAACCCCCTGATCTGAGCACTTGAGTAACTTCACTTAAGTAAACTCCATCTTTCTGTACTTCTAACTTTCTACTGCTTGTCATTCGCACTTGTCAAATTTTGTCTGAAGATGATTGTGATCTGCATAATGGTTTATTTTTATGTACTCTAGGAAATGCTCAGTACAGTACCAGAACTCAGAAACAGCCTATTTATAGAATACTTATCAGCACAGTATTTAATATCTTAGGCTCTGCAGATTACTTTAGTCTCCTATGTATAAACTCCAAGAATACTGAGACACACATTATGATAGGTAAATTGGATAAAAGTCCTTGCAAAGAACATGCATGGAAGACCAATCTCTGATCATGTGATTGTAAAAAAATTTAGGAGTCAAGTGAAAACACATGACTAATTCTTTCCTTCTGTTTCATGAATCAAAATCTATTTCTCTGGTACAAATGATATATCAAAATGCTTAATTTTACCTTCTTATAACATTTTTTAAAATTTGAATTTCTAGACAAGAAATAATAATAGTCAGTTACACCAACATGTGATCAATATTCTCCTGTTCATAATTTTGTATATATCTATTCCCCTTCCAAAAAATTAGTATTTTGGCAGTACTTTTTGTAGCCTTTAGGTACTAAATTAACAGCTGAAGAAAATTAATTCCCTTGTTTTATCTAACTGAAAAGCAGCAATAAATATACAAGTCTCTTACTCCTTCAGAAACTGAGTTAACTAACCCTGTCTTGAGTGGACTACTCCAGTAGTGAAAAATGTAATCTCTAAGCTCATTCAATATTAAGTTTTTCTCTTGTGACCTGTCTACCAGGAATTTTGCTGATAATGCCAATTTATTTCACTTAAGACAATGATTAGTCAACAGTCAGGGAAAAAATTCAATCAGTGCAATGTGGCTTGAATTGAACTTTGTTTGACTTTTGACTCCAGCTGAGAGTTATATAGGGTAGAAAAATATTCAGAGTGCTACCATCAAGTTAAAAGAAGAAACAAAGGAGGAACTGGACATTGTTGTTTATGGATGCAGTGGAGAAAAACCATGAGCAGGCAAACAGAGTTCAGAACAAGGTTTGAAAGGTATTGTTATAAATGATGTGCGAGGAAAAATATTTTTAAAGTTATGAACAATTCTTTAGCAATGGCCTTTATAAAATACTTCTGAGTAGTCACATGTGCAAGAGAAACCTGCACAGGTTGATCAAACTAATTCAACCAGAAATTGTGAAATGAAAAATCCAAAGGCTTGCTGACCTTGGCAGCATTACAGAAGCAGTCTTTACATAAGAATGAAGTGTTCTTAGATTATTTCTCACAATATATTATGTTTTAAACATACTTTTACTTCACTTTTGTGAAGAGCTTTGAAATCTCCAAATGAAAAGTGCTATGTCCAGTTATGAGAATTAAATATGAAAATATATGTATCTCTTTGTCCCAGCTATCACTTTTCTCGAAGGTACATATTTACTGCTGATAATGCAACGTAAATCCGCCATTGCCCTTATGCAAGATGGTTAAGCTCTGTTACGCCCTCTGGACATCAGCCAGGGCTCTCTCCACATTATTAGTTTTTTGAATGTAGGCCACTTTCTTGCTTTTAAAATGAAATTAGATCAGTCATTTCCTAGGAGGGTGGGGAGAAACTAGCAGAATATTGAGGGATGAATACTGACACAAGGATGCTGACTCCCATACTTACAGGGACTGTGCAAGCCTCCTTAGCTCAAGTTTGCTGAATTAAGGCTTGAAGTGATTTGAATTAACTATAAGAAAAATAGGAGCTGCTGGCACAGAGGCAGAAAGGATGCCATGGCATTCACAATGGCAATAGTCACAAAAATAGGTTGATCTTCACCTGAGGCACTAAGCAAGCCAAAGGCAAAGCTCTGGGGCAGGAAGTATTTAAGAGCCCCCAAAACCTCTCCGTAGTATCTGCATAAAAAAAAGGAACCAATATGCAGAAAGATAGGCAGAGAGCACATGGCTCGAGTTTCACAGGATGGTTTTTTAAGGTAAACATTTATTTAATATCATTGCCATAAAGGACATCAAGGCTTCAGGATGAAAGTCAAACTGTTCTCAAAGCTGACGCATCAGAGCATATTTCAAGCAATGATTCAGCATTTCCACTCTGAGGACATCCATGTCACAAGATAGATGTTATAAAACCACCTCATACACAAGGTGGCATAAACCATCTACATTCTCTACTCTTACCAGGCATTATCTAAAATTCCTGGCAAGCTAGAGTGGAGACTAGGTGCAGTTTACCTAACTTTAACTATTTATAGGAATTATCAATACTTATAATAACACCCAAAATTATTAGAGAGATTTATTTTAAAATCTGAAAGCAATTCATTTATATATGGTCATACTTTGTCTTTAACAGAGGGAATATTGACTAGCTAAATTAAATGCTAGCAATTCAATATGGAAAAATGCAGTATTTGTCTTTATTCTTAACAGTCTTTTCCCTGCCAGTACTTCTTTTTCATTACTTTCAACTTCCTTGAGGCAGGCTTGATTTTCTTGCTATTTCCCTAAACCCTGAGAGCTCCCAGTCTGAGGCAACAGGTTTTTTAGAACTCATTCTAAGGTAACAACAGTCAAAAAGTGCTGTTTTGAAACAAAACAATCCACATGTTTTCAACAACTGCTTCTCCATCCCACAAAGTGCCTGAAACCTCACATTCCCTGGAGCACAGATCATCTTAAGGTCAGTCTGCTGCTCTACAGCTAGATCCAAGCTTTAGCAAAGGACTTGCCTCTCCCTCCAGCAATCCTAGGCAGAGTGGAACTGGCAGTTTTATGCCTTTCTGTAGCAACATTTTTATCTGAAACATTCATATGCATTATTCCTTCCACAGGAAGGGAGCCTAGGTCCGTAGGAAGCCTAGTGAAGTGCTCCATTTGGGGAGGTGACACAGAGATGATAACAGCAATAGGTATTTGGCTGATTCAAGGCTAGGTACCAGTAAGCACCATCCTGACTAGAATGTTTGGTCTTCTAACAACATGTAGACAACATATCTGCCCATTCTTGGGAAGTATATAAAATATACTTTTTGCTGTCTCCCTACCACACTCATAAGAATAGCATTTTTAAAGAAAAAGCAACATAGATATGGATGCCATGAGTGAAATTCAGATTGCCCTTTTTGCACCAACAGAATCCACATCAGTAAATGAAAAGCAGGATTTAACTCCATATTTTTGATATTGCTCTCATCAGTAACATGATTGTGGCTTTATAACGTAAAATATCATTCCAATAAAATATTAAGAATGCAAGTCATCAAAATACAAAAATGATTCATTAAAATGATGTTAAGTAAAAACAGTAGCATTTTATACAGCAGTTTGTTTACTCTTGTTGAAGGTTCCCACACTTCACTGCACTTAGGTGCACACACTCTGGCACAGGGTACTGTGCAAGTAAAACTTGTCGGAGTCTTCAAAAATAGCCATCTGCTACATGCACCACATTTTGGTACCTCTGCATAGATGCTCTAGGTATGTACCATCGTTTCAATGTCCAGTTCTTTACCCATTGACCTGGCCAGACCATCTGGACACCTTAATGAATCTATTAATGAATATCAATCCTCTAATCAGCACATGAAATCTCATAGGTACTCACCCTGCAAACTGGGCACTGCCAGTGACTACTGCTGTCTCTAAGCCTGAACTCATCAGACAAACACTTGGAATGATACACACGAAAACACAGGTCACATATCAACACCTCTCCAGGCAAATGGCATTCAAAACAATACCAGTCATGATTTTCTGTTTCCCAGTCCTACAAAAAATACAAAATATTTTGGTATGACATTCTGTCAAAATCTGCAGGAACTAAGAACAAAATTGATATGTCTTGAAATCCAGCAGCAATTAGACATTATAAACATTTTAAGAAGTGTATAATGTTTCAAAAACAGGGGAAAACCTATGTGCTTAAAGATCTTCATCAATTTAATACACACTAACTCCAATAGAATATGAATGCCAAGTTTTAGTTTTTTCAAGTGTCTGATTAGTTGCAATTTCAAATATGAGCTCTGTCCACAATGAAAAGTGGGTTTGTTTTCTACCTTTGTGTAAAACATTTGTTGACCTCTCTGAATTAGACTGCAAACAAGTTTGTGCACCTCAACAGACCACACCTATCTTCTTGGACTGTTTCCCTTAGTTTGATTGTTACAGTATATTTTCAACTGTAATTTTCTGAAGGGCAGTCCCTTACAGTCTTTACTGTCTTAAAACTGACAACTTTTCAGCATCAAAGTGTTAAGTTACAAGAAGTAAATGAAATCATGAACTAATTACTGCAAGAAATGTTTCTGCTAAGCAATCCCAATGCAATTCAAAAAATATAAAATGTTTCACTTGCCGTGCTCAATAGCACCAGGCTCATTCCTTAAACATTCTACAGAAGACAAAGGATATGGTTCTGCTGATGCACAGATGTCTTTAATATACTCTTCCTTGAAAATTCACCCTCAGTGGCCAAATTCTGACCTTTGAAACACGTGCACAAGCTTTGCTGAAGTAAATGAGAGCAGCATGCATATAATTTGGAGGCAGAATTTTGCTCTAGGAATCTATAGTTCTAAAACCAAGCAGAATTGCCAGTGGCCACTGTTAAATGTTTATGTTTGTTATCTGAAATGTCACAGTTTTCCCTACACTTAAAAGACAAAATAGCTGTCATAGCTCAGATAAAACTCCCAATGCCTTTTCATGTCAAATGTCACTTTTCAATGGGTTCAGATCTCTTAAAAAATTACTCCTATTCTTCAATAAATTATCTTGGTAAAAATCTGATCAAGCTATTTTTAATGTCATGTTGTAAAGGTGGAGTTAGCAATTCCCACCAATTGCCAGAACTGGCATTTGTCTGATTTTCATTATTCTGTGCCTGGGAACTGCAGTCCTTGTGTGAACGGTCTCCTCCAGCGGAGCAGCGTAAGAAGTGCCACACACAAGTGGCACTTCCAGTCCCTTGTGCTGAAGAGCAGCCCTGTTGTGTACAGCACTCATCTGACCAGAGCCCCCATGAACACAAGAGATTTTGGGACAGCCTCAACCCAGACTGCCTGCACTAAAGTTTATGTACCATGAATGCTGGATTGCAGGGGCAGCAAGTTTAGAGGGGGAAAAACCACCCCATGAAATCTTAACCAGTGATTTTTGAACTCAAAACTTTGCCCTCCTTTGTTGTGCAGATTAACAGAGTAACTTGACCTTTTATCATTTCTCCTAATTTCATTGGCAAATTTTATATATCTCAAAATGGCACAACACCCCCAAATTTGGCTATAAAGAATACATTCCTGTTTCACCAAATCTTTCCCCTTCCAAAGTCCAGTGCCTGTGTACTTTGGGAGCCCTTTCGTTAGGATATTTTGTAAACAACTAAAGATACTGCATTGTTGGTGTACTTGATTTACCTGCAGACTTAGAAAAATCAGGATAAAGTAGTGTTTTGCATTTTTTCAATATTAGCTGTATGTATGAAATGAAAAAAAAATCAGGTGGCAGCAAAGGGCCAATTAAGCGAGAAAAATAATCGATTTTAGTTGAAGGTATACTTAGATAAAAATTAAGCTCAGAAGACCCCAAGAGGTCCTGCAATTTCACCACAGAATCAGGATTCCAGAAATCTTAATTTTTATTTGTACTAGTTACGTATTTGTATCTCCCAGATATTCCATTGTTAAGAAATATGCTGGCAAAGAGATGTGGAATTTCATAAACATACGGAAATATATTTGCTGGCAAGAAAAATCATCCACTCAAGCCAGAAACCATGACGTTAAATAAAACACCAGAAGAAGCTTCCTTCAGTATTCACATTGTAAAGTTTTGAAAACCTCATTATTTCTAAATACAAGGTTTTTCACAGAAAAAAGTTTTAGTTTAATGCAGTATATTTAGTGCATAAGTATACATAAAACATTCATTTGTGCAATATATTTGAAAAGCTAATTAAAAAGAGATAAAAAAAGGTACATAACCCTTGTGGACAACTGCCCTATTGACTTCAATAGCGAGGTCAGAGGAATTAATTTTCCCCCAACAGCAATGAAATGTTGGTTTTTGCTTCTCTCGGTTTACCTAAGTGTGAATGGGAGGGGAATGTGCTCCCAGCACGTTTTTTTATTTTTATTTTTTTTTTTTTTCATGCAGGAGGTGGGATTAGTTTAACTGTGCCCAGCTCTGGCTGGGCAGCGCTGGGGTCGGGCAGGTCAGGGCGCTCCGGCAGCCGCAGGCGCGGCGGGGCTGCAGTTCCCGCTGGCACCGCCAGGTGTCGCCGGCCGCTCCCGAAAGCAGCGGCCCAAGGGCGGCCGCGGTGACAGCGCCCGGAGCTGCGACATCCGAGCGGCCACCGCCAGCCCCGGGAGCGCCGGACACGCGGGATGCACACCGAACTCGGGACCGGGAGTGATATGGATGATGGTGGTGGCTAGGAGAGTAAACTAAGCTATCCTAATGGAAGACAGAAACGTAATAGAAAATATGACAGAATTCAAAACCACATAGTGCAAAAATTGTTCACCTTGTTTTTTGCTGCTGTCTGGGAAAAAGGCTGCATACCGTAGGCCTTTCAAAATAAAAACAAAACAAACTTTGTATCTATACTGTAAGCCATCTGATTATCAGGATATACACAAGGCTAGAAAGAATTCATGCACAGTGACCAGGAAATCAATCTGTTAGTTCTAACTTTTGGTTGCATACATTTCCTCCTGCATTCCTGGAATGCTACCTGACACTTTCACCACATTTTACTTCTTTAAAACATCCCATGGACTTATATGATTAAAAGAACCCAGCATCCATCATTCTTACCCATATACACACCCACCACCAGGCCAATTTAAAAATCATCAAGAATATGAATGATTGTTAATTAATTCACTCTCTTTGATACATAAACCTTCTCTGGGCATCTAAAAAAGATCCTTCTAACATAATTTACTGCATAGGGAGCGGCCCCACCAAAATCGAAGCAACACGTTTGCTGCCTACTATCAAAGGTTAGGCTGTCACTTTATCAGTAAAACTCACAGTCTTTATTTGTGTATAAAAGGCGATACATTTTCCCAGGGCCATGCAGACTGAAGGAAGGATCTCCACCACAGGGACTCAGTTTCCTGACGCAGGGCAGGGAAGGCCTCCTGGGTCAGTGTGCTGGCAGACAAAGGGAATCCTCTGCCGGCTGCCCAAGTTCAGTGGTTCAGCAGCACCAGTGACTGGCCCTGAGAGGGAGCGGATTTGGCAGCAAAGCCACGTACCTCAGATCCAACAGGAGGCCTTCCCCCTTCATTCTGCCCAGCTGCCCGCTGCACTTGTAGATCTATGCATCAGCAGGGCAGCAAACCTGTTTGGGGGACTGCGTGTAATAGCCAAAGAGCTATGCTCTGTTAAGCAGAGTGGGATCTTGCAATCATATGGGTCACATGTGGTCACTTTTCTTTATATTCAAATCCGTCAAACATTATATCATAAAGGTCACTTTGCACTGACATAAATAACTGAGATTTCTCAGCAACATGAGTGAAGCACTGCAACAATTTCAAAAATACGTATTAAGTTATGACCAGCACGTCAGCTTACTTTTCTTTGTCATTAGTCTTAGGTAGGCTGTCTTAAAGCAAATACATACATTTATTCTGTAAGTACAGAAAAATAACATGGGATAGAAAATGTCAGGCTATCCAGAACATTTGACAATTTAAATACAGATAAACCCAACAGAAAGGAATGAATCATCATGTCGTAGCCTTTACTGTAAAATAAAATACATAGTTGTTGTCAAGGAAAGAATAATTTTAGTGCACAAAGAAAACGTCCATTATAATGCAAATGTACATGGAAAAGAAATGCTTACTCATTAGTAATGGAGATTTACTTAGCTGTAATTGAAATACGGAATCTGTATGTTGGAGAATGTGACATCCTGCTGTACAATTAGCATACCATTAAGTAGGAGATGTGAAGCACATACTGACAGTAAAATTAACAATAACTTAGAGGTCACAATTGTAACTATTAGGTCACTTCCATACCACAGCAAGCCCATAATTATTGTAAAAAAAAAAAGATGTTAAAACAAGTAATAAATTTTCATTTTCATATAAATTATATGTAGGCATAGCACATGAAAACAGTACAACCTCCTTTCTTAGACTTTGTCTAAAAGGACCACTTTGCCTTTTTATAATGCACATTCCATTAACATAGCTCATTTCTTACCTGTTAATCAGTTTTCTCCAAGTCCCTTAATGGTAGCCCAGATACTCGGTATTAAGTCACTCTACTTTCAGGTGGAGAGAGGAAAAGGGAGGGGGAAAAAGCAAAACTCTATTCATGAAACTCCCCTTATGGGGATTTGCTGATTTCACACTGTTGAACTAGATTTCCCAAACAACCCAAATTATGGATATCCTTTGGACCCAACCAGTAAGCTAAAAAAAAAAAAGGGTCACATAGATGGGAAAGACAGTTACAAGTCGGTTACCCCTTTGGCACAATCATGTTTATTTGCGAATAGTATACATACAGTTCTGTTGTTCTAAACTCAATACGAATGCAAATATGATGCAAATGAAGGAAATAATTTCCCACGGAGTTCATGGTTCCCAGCATTTCCTGTGTGGTACTTGTCCCACAGCACTCTTTGCACACTTTTCCCCCCAGGTGTTCTGTTATAGGTGCTTCTGCAGAGTTTCTTTAACGTGTGTGCTGCTGTGGTGTTCCTCTCTGTCTCCTCTACACTCCTGCACACACAGCTCCTCCCAGATCACCGGATTTTCATTCAGACCCACCTGTGCACAAACTCATTGCCAGCCCTGCATGGTGTCTCTGCTTTGACAGTCCCTACAGCTCCAGCTGTCCAGTGGATAAGAAACTTGGAGCAGTTTTTCACTAGTCTAAAGAGTATTAGCAGATATACAGTAGACTTCACCCACTGTGTATTGTAACAGTTTTGGTCTGTCACAGCGGTGGAATCTAGAATGGCAAAGAGGTCCATGCCAGCAGAAAGAAGTTGTTTACAAAATAGAAATTATTTTAAAATAGTATTATTTGCATGCTACATTTACTTCAAGACATTTTCAAATCACCAGCCCAAGATTTTAGTGTAATCTTTCCATGACTATTTCATAACCCTTTAAAGAATGTCAGTAAATGAGTTCCTACTATTTCTTAGATTTCCATTTCTTTAACATGTAATGAGATAGGCCATGCCCAATTTAAAGATATAATTTCTGAAGCAAATGTTCTGGATTCTGATATTTTAGGATTTGGGAACAGCCATAAGGAACACTTCCATCTCTTCTCACCTCTATCAGCTTTAACATCAAAGTTCTTCACATTTTTCCCCCTTCAACTAAGAGAAAAGCTTTTAAAATCTTGTGTTCTGATTTTAAGGTTTCTTTGCTGGCCTTCAGCAACTCTTCACTGGAACGCAACAAAGCTGACTACCAGTCCATATCAAGTAGAAAGATACACTGAAATAAAGGCCTCGCACTAGAATGATGCTTTTTTTTTTTTTTCACATCTTTGATTTTGCTTAGGTTTTGCAACATGCATCCATCATCATCTGCTGTTGGGAAGGAACTCCTATCTTTTCTACTTAATCTTTCATATTTCAAATTTTCTGCTGTAAATTAAAAGCCTTTATTATACTAAAAAGTGGTGGTACTGTACTCTAGCATGGATGTATCTACCATTTCATTACTCTTCTCTGATATCTGAGTCCTCTCCTTATAAGGACTCAAGAGTATGCTGCAGGAACCTATGCCCCCACTCACGTTAAACAAAGCAGCATCTATTTCTGTCTAAACACATTTTCCATTCTTAATAAATCAGTTCCTTTCTGTCTTTTTCAGGCAGCATCTGCTCCATCAAAGCTTTCTCAATTAGACATGAGCTTTACTAAAGGTAATTGCTAAAACCTTGCAGTACATCTTTATGACTCACAAATATCAGGAACCACGGTGGGGGTGCACTATCTATGCGACTTCTGTCCTCCAGTAAAAAACCTGAAGAAATGCTTCTTACTTGTACATTTGCTGCCCACTTCACTGGTCTGTTTTGTATTTACACCTTCTCTTAAGGTGTAAATACCGGAATCCGTGCCCCACAGAAAAGGCAGCCTGAAACAGGCTCAGACAGGAGCAGTTGTTAACAGCCCCTGTGAGCTGTGGAAATGCTAAACCAGCATTTAGCTCAGCTTTGAAATGCCTCCCTTTGCCTATCTATCCACTGCTTCTGCAATTCTGTTCAACTTCCAAGTCACTGCTCTGTAGTAAGAGGAGTTTGACAAAGTGTGGCTGATTATCTGTAGAACTGCACAGATTGCAGCCTTACTCCTTTTGTATTTCAGGCAGTGCAAGTGCATGTGGCGCGTGTACACTGGCCTCTGTTTTAAACACGCTGTATCTTGTTGGATGCAGTAGCCAGTAAGAAATCTCCAGCTTATCAGGGGTCTCTGGAAGATGTACGGGTTTTCACTCAGACACCAGCATGCAACAAATAATACCTGGGTTGAACAAACATAATGTGCCATGGAACACCATCCCCAGTATTTTTTCAAACGCAGTGGGGACACTGTGTATGTTTTTGCCCGCTGTGAGGGCAGCCTTCCTACTGCCCTTTGGGTCAGCCTTCTCTTCATGCCACGTCCCAGGCTCCATCCATTCCTTAGCAAGCATGAATCCTCCTGTAAACTTGCTTTCAGTAATATGCTTTTATCTTTTCATCAGAACAATGATGAAAAGGTTAGGCTTCAAACTGAGGAAGGTGTGATTAATTCCTTGATGGCTCAGAGGACTTACTCCATCTTTGCAGCAGGTAAATGGTGAGTTAGCTTTTTAATAAAGTATTTCCCTTTCATCATTGCTGTAAAGGATCCATATTTGATCAGGACGATTGCTTTCCAATGATAAAAGTTTCTTAGATCATCACATGTCTTACATTTAATGCTAAGGCAATGCTTTGGGTAAATTCAGCATCAAAATAAGCTTATTTTCTCTCCTGCAGTTTTCCCATATCCATGTGTTTACTAGATATATTTCTTCCTGTTTTGCATCTATGTTTTTCCTACTGCTTTTGCTCATCAAAAGTGCTCAGCAAATAAACAAGCATCCATCTCTCTTTCAAAGCCAAAAAGACTTCAGTAGCTAGAATCCCTTTGTGAAAATTGTTTCACTTTATCTTCTTCTTTTTCTAGAAAACTACCACAGCAGGTAGCTACAATGTGTGCTTTTACAGACAGGATAATCTATCCATTCAGATCTGTTGCCTTTATAGATTCTTTTCTTCATTGACCTGGGCTTTATCTTTAAAATGGATTCCCATAAACTGACTCTGTAGGACACTTTGTAGGTATTCATTATTCATATTTTATCACAAAGAAATCCAAAGTAATTATGAATTCATATGTCCTCACAGCTGCTGAGGCATCTTGCTTTATTTCAAGTACATTTACTTATTTATTTGTTAATTATGGCCAAGGTTTTCATAATTAATTGGAATTTCTTTTTTTACATGATTTTTAAATTCTCTTATTTTAGAAACCCTTTCTATTCTAAAAAGAACAAACACAAAACCATCAGTCAGGGGAGAGACCAAAATCTCCTTCTCCATAGTGCATATTAAACACAGATGTATTTAAGGCCTTATAACAATGCATTTCCACTTTCTTCACTGCTTCCTCTTCTGATGCACTGGTGCAGGAAGACTCAGGTTCTACAGAGAATTCCACATCCTCTCAGAACACTTTTGGCTTTCTTTCACTGAATTTAATCTGCAAGCCTAAGTTTGACTAATTAATTTATTGCCAGTTTGTCTTAGAAGTCTTCAGTTTCAGGCAGAAACCACCCAAGTCTTCTCTGGATTCCTGCCAGGACAGGTAGATTTTTATTCCCCTTCCTACCTTGCAGCCATGTTCTGCACAATTTGGGGTGATAGGCCCCAAAGTACAGAGCCAGGCTCTAGCTCCCAATGCTAAAGAAGTGAGGTTTTTTCCAAGAAGTGTAGTAGCACGTCAGGAGCCAAACTGACTGCTTTAAACCCCTGTCAACACTTATCTGCTCCACCTATGAGCTGTGCTCCTCAAGTAATGAATAAATCTCAATTTCCTTCCCAAAAAATCATGTTTGGGTAGTAGCAGTGTACATTATTTAAGGTGAGACAATACAAGTATTCTCCTCCAGGATATTAGAAATAGAAAATAATTTCAAGTGAAAATGTTTTTTTCTTTCTTCACATTCCAAGCAAGTTCAAGGTTAATAGAAACTTTCAATTTATATCCTCAGAAACTGGATTCACTCTGCTATTAATGTCACAATTTTTGACTTAGGTGGAGCCAAGAGGAGGTTTGTAGGCTATTTTCATTAGGGAGATAAATCAGTGATGGAGTAAAGTACTTATCAGGTGCAATGCCTTTTATTTCCACATTATGATTTTGTTGCCCTAGAAAGAAGGTGAATCCAGACCAGAAATAAACCATCTCTTTGCTTGTAGTTCCAAGTCTCCTTCCCTTTTCTTGCTTAAAATGTGTTTACATTGCCTCTCTGGTCTTATTTTGTAGTGTTTCTTTAGGCTGATGTTTCAACACGCAGAGTAACATTTTATCTGAACTAACAGCAGAACCTCCTACACAGGTTCCTTAAATCTCTTGCCCATGTGTCCTGTGCTGCAGGTGTGGCTGGTATTGTTTCAGCTGTCAGAAAGGCATGAGGACTGCCTTTATTGTGAATGAAGCATGAATATTAATTACCCATAAGCTTCAATGACGTTTCATTCAGTGACCAGCATGACGTAATAATAAAAGATTCAAATCAGTTGCCAGAGATACAGAGCATTTTGAACCCACAAAGGTAATAAAAACAACACTACTAGGTCAGGGTGGGCACAAAAGGGGTGGAAAAACCCAAGATGCATATTTTCAGAGCAAACTCGAGATAGACTGATCTCTGTCATTATTCTATCAGCATAATTTAAATCCCATGATGGAACTTTTATACAGACTAGTTTGACTAGTTTACTTCAAACCCACAGGGAAATTCTCATTCTTCAGAACACCCTTTCAATCAGAAAAGAACATTTTGTGAAATCTGTGAACAACTTTATCAGTATCTCATCTCCAGAACGGAGAGTGAAAGCCTCAAAGAAGAATACAGTATTACATCAACTGAATTTTTAAAAGTCAAGCTGGCAGAGCTGAGAGAGTCAGGTGAAGATGCTGACAAGGTTGTTTCACCCGTTTAAAAGAAGCAGCATCTCTCTGCAGTCAGATGGAGCCTACTAGTGTCACCTTCACTAAAGTGAACATCCTGCAAACAGTGTGAACTCCCTTTCCAGAGAACAAAAATTAAGGATGAGCAGAGGAGAGAAAAGAAATACTCCTGAACAGATGGAAGAGAAAAACAAGATTGGAAAAGGAATGCAGAGAATTGCTCACTATTCTTAACCCATCTGGAAGGAAGAACCACTGGAATGGCTGTGAGGCCATTCTCATGAGCCGCTTGTTAACAACCTTAACGCAAAGACAAAACAGGGTCTTGGCTTTAATGCAGAAAGAATTTCTCATCCATGAATTGGGAATTCAGAATTCTAATTCGCTTCTCTAGGAAAAAATACTCTATGCTTTGATTTGATGATTTGAAAATATTTGCTTTTCTGAACTTTCACAAATCCACTAATTTTTGGTTTATTAATAAGCAGAATCACATCTGCAGTTTGTGACAATAATCTGCAAGAAAAATCCTTGCATTTAGCACACGGCAGACTGATTTCATGGCAATCTTCTGGAAAATTAAGCTCTGAATGATGGGACCTTAAAGGATGGAAAGACAGACAGAAAAGAAAGATTCAAGGAGTTTCAGAAGCTCATCTTCCTTGAGTGTTCTTGTGTGACCAAGCTGGTATGTGGTCTGACCTCAAGGCCTCCTCATACTCTCCCTGATGTGTGGTAGTAAGGGATGGAAGCCAGTTTGAATTTTTTCTCTCATGGGATCAATCATTAACTCTTTGCATCAGTGAATCACCAACTGTAAAGAACACTGGTACTTTCACAATAATTAGGAATCTATCTGGAACATTCCAGCCTGGAAAATTCTCGATTTGTTCAATATGTGAAAAATATTAACTAATATGACTTGGGCTAATGTTTGGCTTTGGATTAGTGAATTCGCAAAGGACTTCAGATTAAAGGCAATATGGATGGATAAGGCAAATGGAGAATTTTTTAAACACCGAAGGAGATTTTTCTTCATTTGGTGTGACATGTTCTTCCTCTTTGTGCTCTCCAGTTGTAAGAGCTTTCATGATGAAGGCACTGGCTGTCACTATTGCTGTTTCATATTATCCTTCTGCTCCTAACTGAAATGAATGGGACGCACATTAAAACCATTCCTCAGCCCAGTTATTTAGAAGCCCCTAGCTTGCTAGCAGGAACTGGTAGCTATTCAGGCTGGTTTTGGATGGAGGTTTGGTTTTGTCTGTTGTTGTTTGGGGGTTTTTTATTATTTAAAATTTATTTTATGTACAGAAAAGATTCAAACCCTCACAGTGACAGTTCTTAAGCTTTTTACAATTATCTTCATATTTATGGAGACTCGAGATGACATAGCTAGTTCAAAAAACAGCTTCTGGCTACCAATACTGACCTACCATGGAAAAATCAATATAATTACAAAAGCAATTAAGCATGGCAAGCAAGGAATCAAGCCTTTTCTCAATCTGAAGTAATTTAGATTAACACAAACATAACAGCCAAAAATACTCCTTTCTCATAGACTTATCCTAGTAAAATTGAACCTGCAACACATCAAATCACAAAAATAACTGGGTGTGTGCCTAAGGTCACTTGGGTTAACAAAATCACCTTCAAGACTCACAGCACTGACAGTAGGTTACAACAAATTAAAATGATGGGAATACAGACAGAGAGGAGAGATGGATTATTTAGGCAGCCTTGTGACTTGAGTATATCTGGAGTCGCTTTGAGCAAGCACCAGTACTTTCTCAATTTAAAATACCAGAAAAACTCCCAGTAATGAATTAGCACATTGAGAATACATGTGTGTGTTGGGAAAAATCACACTGTATCTCTAATGTTTCTGAAAACAGGAAAAAGCAAGACTACTTCCCCTCCAAACAGTATGCTCTCCACTAAACTAAAACATCTTTAGAGGGAAGAATTGGAAAGGCAATAATTTAGATACAGTGAGGACCAAATACACAGGAAAGTGACTGTAACTGACCCCCAAAGTCAGACTTAACTAGCCAGAAGAATTGCTGGCTCTTTCTATAAGCAATCAATTAAATGATCAGCAAACAGAACTCTGTAAAAGAATAATCCCTTGAAAATATAATCACCTTTTATGCATTTTTCAGTGAAGAAATAGCTCACGGTGCCATAACTAAGTGTGAAGCCTCATTCTTCACATCTCATTAGAGAATCTGGCCACTATGAACCACTTTTAAACCACAGCAGTGCTGTGGGATGTGTTGCAATCAGATGCAAACAATGAACCCGTGTTATGAACACATCTCCATTTTAGAAGAGCACAATATTGTTTGGCTTTATGAACACAGGAAAATTGAAATTATACATTCATAAAGCCTCTCTCTGGGTCAGAGCAGTTTTATGACTTTAATCATGAGGAGAAGAATTAGCACATTAAATGCTCAGAATAGCTCAGTGCACACTGTCTGTAGAAAAATGTAAATGAGTAAGACAACCTAACTCAAAAAACTGTATCTAACCCCCCCATAAAGCCACAGGACATTGGTACTTAAATTCAATTTCTTTCCTTGGGGTTAGACTGAGTACTATTTTACACAGATAAAAGTACATAAAAATCATGGCATAACAGAAAATAGTAATGAATAGGTAAGAAGATTCATTATTATTTTCTTGAAGAACTATGTTTCCTTTCTATTTTATCAACTGCATTGAAAACATAGTTAACAACACTGATTTGCAAATTTTTTTCTAAACCCAAAGAGTAAGGAGATTTTTTTTATGCTGATAATAAATAGAATGTCCAAATTCCAGAAGTTCTGTGAGAAATAGAAAAAAGCATTTAGAAAGAAAGAAAAAAGTAAACTTCCATTACCAGACTTCAGGACTGACATTTCCCTTGCAAGGCAAGAAGCTGAAGAGATTTTGTTCAGTTGTATAATAATGGCATCAACAAACAGAAAAATGCACAATTCCTAACTAAAATCCTGAATAAAAATGCAAAATAAATTCTTCTCTCATTTATTTTGTGTCAAATGCATTAATCATCTGCAAGATAAGAAAGCCTGTAAGATGAGAACACATTTTGAAAATGTGCAAAACATCTGGAGACATGGCAAATGAGCAAACAAAATGAATACCTGCACAAGCCCTGGAGGTATAATATTTGCAGCAAAGTTCTTGTATAGGTACCAACCCTCAAATGTCAGTTGGAATACATTACATTTTGCTACTGACTCCACATTTTAAATTTAGTAACTTATATAAAAATATTTCTCCCACATGTATCTGACAGAAAAAGAGAATAATTTCATGCTCTTAAATCTGATCATTCTTTTTTTCCCAGTTTTTCTGAACATTAATTTTCATGAGCTGTCCCTTTTGGAAGAGCCTCCTGATGCCCTCAAACTGTTTTGTCTTTGCACCTCAGTTTGTTCTTTTGTATGATATTACTAAATATATGAGGTTTTGCTCAATTTTTTTACCTCAGCTTCAACATACTGCTAGAAAAATGAGAGCAAAGTATTATAATTTTTCTGAAGGCTAAGAGTAACCCTATGAGAGATCATGTCTTTACTGCATAGATCTATCATGTCAACCTACTGGACAGGGCAAATGTTTGGAAATCCCTTAGCATGCATCAGAGATTATCAAATGAATCTTTTGCAAATAGAGCTGTTTCCATAATCTCTGTACTTTCAGTTATTGTCACTATTCAGCCATCAGTCTGTAGTCACCATCACAACCAGCACTTTCAGGTCCTGTGGCATCCTCTAGTCAGGCACCTCTTACAGTAACAGACAAAGGTGCTCAGCAGTTTTGTGGCCAAGGCCAGTAATTTTTGTACTTGCTAAAATTCAAATCCAAAACTTCAAAAGTGCAAAAAAACACCAAGCAAACACTCAAATATAATAATGGGGGGAGGGGTGATAAGAATATGTCCCTTTACTATCTCGTTGGAGCAGCCTGTGTTTGCTGACTTCCACTGTGGTGCCAGGAAGCAAGCTAAAATCCAAAGGCATTCCTGCACTGGCGTCAGTGGGTGGTGGATCAGTTCTCAAGTCCTCTCTTGCCTATTATGAGCTTTCCAAGTTCCAGCAGTACCAGTCAAACCAAATTTGACAATTAGGTCAAGGGTCTGTCTGTAAGTGCTGAAGTTTGATGAGCCTGAAATCCTGATTTTAAAATTAATAACCCTGCTTCATAGAGTTCCAGCTCCTCCAAGCGAACCTCCAGAAAGAATTCTGTGTGTTTGTCCTCACTGAAATGTAACTTGAGCTCATGGTTCAACAGTCATTAGTACCAGATTTGAGCAGTGCTGAATTACAAAGAACTACAAACTGCCTCTTGATCAAGTGCAGACAAAACATCTGTAAAACTATCCCGTGTGTCCAAAGCAGGAACATACCAAACTTCATGGGTTTGCACCAATTTTCGGAGAATGGAAAATACTTGATCTGATGTCGAGTGATGACAATGACACTTTGTTACTCATTAAAACTTTCTGAATAAAAGAACAAAGAGAATGACTTTATACCAACTCCATGTGTTTTGCTTCATCTGCTGCAGTATTTTGATTCAGTATTAGGATCAAAAAGTTGGGGTTTGGGTACTATTGAAACATGGCCTGGATCAGAAGTTGATTCTAATTTTTGCATAAAACTGTTAAGTCAAGTGTGTTGTTCTGAACTACTGAGACGGCCACTACACATATGGTCACAGCCAAACTGTCAGTGCTCAGCAGTCACGCTGAAAATGCAGGCAATGCTTCAGCTAAAGGGTTACTCATAACGTGACTTTAACAGCATCTTCGGTCAAGTCAAAGACAACGCTTTTTGCTCACACATAAAATAATTGTGTAATTCTAATGACTCACAGGGAGTTTACAGGCTGGTTATTTTTCAAGTTTTCTTAAACAAATGTTGCTAATGAGCAGCAGGAACATTATTTGAATGACTATATAAGAAATGGTTATTGTGAGGCATTTTGATTTTTTTTTTCTTTTTTTTCTTTCTCTTAGCAATAGAGGAAACAAACATACAGAATACTTGAGATAATCACAGATCTGAGGCTTTATGTCTTGTTGAGCCTACACAGTTAATATTACTTCTAAACAGATAAAACTGACGTAAGAAATACCTAAAAGAGCTAAGCTGGAGTTTTGAGATGTTTCCTTCCAGGGAGAATAGTAACATACCCGTTAAAGGTTCCCTTGAGGGTTTCTAATGAAATTAGAATGAGAACCTTTACAGTGACATAATGTACATTAAATACCATGTATTGAAATTAAGGTATTTCAATACTTTAAGTGTAAGTGGGATAATTTTGATGATAATGTTTTCCGTTATGGATATTGCTTGTTTCCACAAAACAAAAAATAATACATTGTTTCACTTTCAGGATCTTACTCATAACTTCAGTATTGCAATGAGTGTTTTGGTGGTTTTTAGAGTTTTTCTGGGTTTCCTCAAAATTTAATGTACTAGCTATGTCTGAGACAATGCTGACCCTTTTATCAGTATTTAATGCAATTTATACTCCAAAGCAATAGTTCCTAGTTCAGGTATTTTGAAGCTTTGCAATTTTTTTTTTTTAGTTAGGAAAACGTTGTCTTGTAAATAGAGAGATGGGACTTCTTGACAAGGCAAAGCTATTGTGCAAGCTTTTTCCTGGTCTATGTGACTAGCCTCACTTTGTGAGTGTGTTCCACCTCAGCTATGGAGGGATATCAAAAACATGCTCTTCTTCCCTTTATATAACTTGCAACCTATTTAAATAGATTTTAATATTTATGTTACACATCCAGTGGAACAGTATTTGGATGCCTGTAGCTAATTTGCTATGAAAATCCTTTCTAATTGAATGCCGTGGTGTTCACAAATATCAGTAAAACACATCTTTTCATGTGTGTTTGCATATAATTCTAAAATTTCATGTTGCACTTCTGAGAGGGAGTTCTTTGCTCCTCAGATTCAGAATAAAGAAAGATTAATCAAAAGTTCTAGATTTTTTTTTTTCTTTTAAACACACCATCTTGGGGATTTGAGAACGTCTGAGGATTTCAAGTAATACCAATAATATTTACTGTCTTCCTGTACAACTGTAGAAGAGAATACTACATAAAAGTGAGGGGTAACTGAGCAAAGGACTTTGCCAGTTTTTCATAGGAGAAAACTCAGAATTCAAGAAGAAAGAGTTTCTATGGAATAGAAAAGGTTAAAAAAATTTAAGAGCGCATTACTTCCCTGTTCACAAGCACCAACACAGAATCTATAAATAGCTTTAAATATAAATTAAAACAAGTTTCATGCTAAGATATCAGAAATCGTGATTTATTTTCTCAAAGACTTTATACTCACAATCTCATCTCCTGGCAACCAATATCCTTCTTGTTCAATACCAGCTTTTGACCCTTTACACCCCACCGTCAGGGTTTCCACAATGAGACCATCCTTGACTGCTAAACTCAGCTGACGTGTGGTTTCTTTTGGATGCATACCATGGACTCGAGACATATACCTGCACACAAAGCACAAAAGTCCTTTAGTGTTAGTTTTAAACTATAAAAAGTATCAGCAAAATATACACATTTTCAGATGAGTTAAAATAATACACAGTCTAAGTTTTAGATTGTTTTTAAACATTAAAAATTTAATATATAACTTCCCCCTTTACTTCAAATCAGCTTTTTTCCCCTTGCAGCTATCATGTACACAGTTAGACAAGTAGTAGCACAGTAATCTTCTACCAAAAAA
This sequence comes from Platysteira castanea, assembly GCA_013397175.1. Taxonomy (NCBI): domain Eukaryota; kingdom Metazoa; phylum Chordata; class Aves; order Passeriformes; genus Platysteira; species Platysteira castanea. Next base: position 531,531 of record VYXC01006692.1, on the reverse strand, counting down.
ATCCCACAATTAACACATACACTGTTTGGGCTTGTCTCTGCCACATCGACTTGTGCCCTTTAAATTACCTTAAACTTGCATTTCTCTATCACTTCCTATAGCATACATACTACAGAATGTACCACTGAATCTTTGTGACGCTTGTGTGTACAACACATTTACAAAAAATGCAGAATTTATATATCACATATGAACACCCAACAGCTCAAGTTACTGTGCTAAGTGGTTTTTCTCCTTTTCTTGAGATAACCACAGTGATCACATTGACAAACTGCCTTGATGAGAAAAAAACATATGTAGCCTTAACTGTGTATATACATGAGATTCAGCTGTGTAATGTTGACCTTTACCCAGTATAATTTGCTTCTAGGCCAATACCAAATATTAACTTGGAGTAAACAACATAAAATTATCTTCTCTCAAATAAAGATGACCTCTCTGCCTTAAGATCATTACATATCAGGGTTTTTAAACAAAATCTGAGACTGTATCTAGGAGCTGCTACACACACAGAGCTGCAATCGCATGCAATCAGTAGATAAGTGAATTGATTTGAAACCAATTATTTTGTGGACAATACTTTCATAGTTATAGATCTCTTAAAATTACAGAGCTAACTGAATTTCTCTCAATTTTTGTTTCTCTAGGTACTCTGTCTACACCTCTTTCTTAAGACAGAAATCTGTAATTTGCCTGCTTTAAGACAAAGCTGACAGCTGTAGTATCCCTCTCATTCCTGCTTCATAATGAATTCCAGCAACCATGACTCCTTTGTGATTGTCATGACAAGCACCTTCACAAAAAATGTAATTATGATCACGAGCAAACTCAAGGAAGACTTATTTTAAAGCAGTAGCACTGCATGAAAAAAAGAGTTAAATCAGTTCAGATTTTTTTAATAACATGGCTGACAGGAATTTTCAATGCCTTAGAAGTTATAAACTTACAATAAGGAGTGAAGACCATTCCAATGGTCAAGTCTTCAATAAACCCCTCTCTTTGAAGATATTTGCCTTCCTAACTTCTTACTGTTTTGGATGAATAAAGGTCTTTTTCTTTCCTGCTTTCTCTCTCAAGCTTTTGCTGGAACTGTATTTTTGTTTCGCTCTAAACTGTATATAAAACTATGTAGTAGATTTCTGACTGAGTGGAAGTATATATTGGTATAGCAAATTATACAATAATCAGAGCAGCACAGGACTTTTAGAAATTTCTGCTTGGTATCAGAGGTATTTACATAAATGCAACATGTTTGCAGGATCTTGGGTTCTATTTTTTTTGGGATAAAAACTCTTAGAGGTAGATGCTGCCATTTACCGTATTTTACAATGTCTACCACAACATGGTCCAAGCCTGATTGGTGTGTGCAAGCTGATATAGAAAGAAAAATATTCTGTGCAAGTCTGTGTTCCAAGTTAATATAAGGCACCTCAGTTCTGGATCACCCTGGGTGGACGTTCATCTGCCCAACCTGATCCCTCTCCACTTTCACAGAAACCAAAACTCAACATGAACACCTGTTCAAGTGAGATTAAACACCACAAATGAGTTTTCCACGTTCTCCAAATTCCAAGGTCTGAAACAGGCAGAGACTCAAGTCTATTTACTTCACTTTCAAACAGAGGGCAAGTGAACACCACTGGTCCGTGGAAGCATAAAGTGCTGAAGCTTTAAAGTCACAAGAAAACAACGAATTTGCTTATATAATCATGTTACATGTATTTTGTGTGCGTGCACATATGCACATATTTATGCCAATACAACTAGATTTTAAGTGCAAATTACCTTTGTCAACATTTGCTAATGTTACTTGTGGAGGTGCCCCTGGGGAGGATGGGCTTTAGGAGTGGAAGCATGGTCAGGTTACACGGGGTTTCCAAGCTCCCTGATGCTCTTGTGTCTAAATCCTGTTCCTCATTGGTCTTTTCAAATGTAACTCTGCCCAGTGAATCCTGTACTTAAGGGGGTGTTCACATGATTCTTGGGCAGTTGTGGTAGTCAGTCTGTGCCAGGCCCAGCCATGAGGCTGTGAGAAAATAAAGAGCATTTATGAACATCTATCAAGATTATTGTTCCTGATTCTTTCCATGCCAAAGCTGTTTTTCAGGGAAGGTTGCAGGAACCCCACTGCAACAGATGGTGGAGAATTTCGGGCATTTTAACGATCCCTGGACCCCTGAAGACAGCTTAAGAAGAGCAGCGAAGATTTTGAGAAAAATCCAAGGAAGCAGTGAGTAAGAATTCCCTGAGTCTTTTCTCCTTGCCCTGGTTTGCCTGTTCTATCTGGACTATGAAGAAATCGTGGGGAATGTGGCTGTCTGGGCCACAGAAGGAAATTTACCAGTAAATTAAAGAAATTCTGGCACAGCAAAACATGAAAATTACTCCAGGATATGTAGAACATTTTTATGACTGGCTTTTCAAAAACTTCTTCTATGTTTTCTCGGGACTTACTTTTTAATGTTAATCCTCCTGGAACTCCTCTAAGTGATTTTTGGCACAAGATTTTGGATGAAATAATGGCTCAGTCAACACAGGTACTAGTGATAAAACCTTTTTACGCATTTTTTGTAGTAAGTGAAGCCCTTACGAACCACATGCGTGGTTCTATGGCAGAAGGTGGCCGCCATCACACGGCCGAGACCACGTGGCCCTTCAATCACGTGGCTGTACCTGTGGAGCCTCCCCGCAGCAGCGCATGTCCTGCTGCGGACTCTGCCCCTGCCGTGCGGTCGCGGCCCCGTGCCCCGAGCGCGCTGCGTGCCGCAGCGAGGCAGCTACCGCGGGCAAACCCACCAGCTCCCGAAACCGTCCCTGGCACGGCTCTGGCAGCTCCTGCTGAGAAAAGCCAAGGTTCCTATGGCAGCAGGTCTCGGCGCCAGGCAGAGCACAGTGAGCTGCGGCCAGGCGGGGCCGGCGGCGGTGCACGCGAGCCTCGGCGCGGCGGGACCGGGACTGGGAATGGCGGAACGGGCGCGGTGGCGCGGCCAGCGCGGAGCGACCCTGCGGAGCCAGAAAGTGGCAGATCGGGCATGGCACAGCCAGCACGATGGGGCAGCAACGCGGCGGGCGGAGTGAAAAGCAGCAGTGTGAGCACCATGAGGNGCGGGCGGTGCGCGCGAGCCGCGGCGCGGCGGGACCGGGACTGGGAATGGCGGAACGGGCGCGGTGGCGCGGCCAGCGCGGAGCGACCCTGCGGAGCCAGAAAGTGGCAGATCGGGCATGGCACAGCCAGCACGATGGGGCAGCAACGCGGCGGGCGGAGTGAAAAGCAGCAGTGTGAGCACCATGAGGACGGGCAACACCACAGCACTGAGGACCGGCGGCGCGAATGTGGCCGGAGCAGCTCCGGCGGCTCGGAGAGGAGAGAACTGCAGTTGCCACAGCGGAGCAGTGGAACAAGCGGCCATGGCAGTGGGAGCTGGAGTGGCAAGTGAACGCAGGACCGTGACCAAACCCGGCACGGACAGAAACACTGGAGCGGGTGTGGCGGGGCCGGCGAGATGGAACAGCCCAAGAAGCCCCAGTGCACAAAAGGCTGCAGAGGCTGCCGGAAACTGCAGCACGGCACCATCGCAAAAGGCACGAACCAGCAGCAAAAAGACAGCAAATCGGAAACAGCATAAACAACACAGAGACAAAAGGGTTATTGCAACGAGGGTTTTGGGGAC